>LZPO01075998.1:0-18291 GCA_001675575.1 Neotoma lepida | reverse complement strand
AGTTGCCTTCTCAAAGGACAAAGATAAGAGAACTATGTGCTTACTGGGACATAGTTACATGATCAATACCTGGAGTCATATCTTTAGCGTGTGGTACAATAAAGAAAAAAAAAAGAGTTCCGTTTTGGCCAGGGTACTACTAGGGCTGGCCCTGCATGAGTCTAGCATGTATCTAGGAACATGCATGACTCACTCAAGGCGTTGGCAAATGGTGGAGAGATTTCAAATTGCTGAATCCACTGCTCAGAACAGAATAAAGAGGATTTCACCTAGGACAAGACCCTCAAGGGCATCCAAGCCGAGATCCTCAGCCTCTACCCAAATGTTCTCATTCTGCAGTTGGGGAAGGTTCCCCTTACTTACCTACTATAAGGTTGTTGTTATCTTTTTTTTTCTTTTTAATTTTATTTACTTTTATTTTATGCACATTGGTGTTTTGACATGGGTGTTGGGTCCCCTGGAACTGGAATTACAGACAGTTGTGAGCTGCCATGTGGGTGCTAGGAATTGAACCCAGGTCCTCTGGAAGAGTGGTCAGTGCTTTTAACCCCTGAGCCATCTCTCCAGCCCCCTCTTTTTTTCTTAAAAAAAGTTTTACTAATTATTTTATGGTTTAACCCCTGTATATAATACATACTGACAACTCCCACACCCCTACCCTCTCTCATCCCCCTACCACCCCTATCTAGTCCTATAAGTCTTTTTCATGTCCATTTGTTTTGTTTTGTGATCCATGGAGTTTAACCAGGGCTGTGTGAGTAACAATGGGTTTGGAGCTGCCATCAGAACCTGGCAGGT
Organism: Neotoma lepida; assembly: GCA_001675575.1. Lineage (NCBI taxonomy): Eukaryota > Metazoa > Chordata > Mammalia > Rodentia > Cricetidae > Neotoma > Neotoma lepida. The sequence goes on along the minus strand of LZPO01075998.1, from coordinate 17,493 downwards.
TTAGTAGAAGACACACAACTGGAGACAATGACTCCTTCCCCCTCATCCTGCTCCTAGCAACTACTTAGAGTCAATAGGTTAGCAGTCATGGGTATGGCCTCATNAGCCCCAGCTCCCTCCATGAATGATTGTTGACAGAGCCTGTAATCAAAGCCAGAGAAAGTAATCATCAAAGTTGTTGTGGGTTCATTATCACAATGGTTGTATGGAGTCTAGAGAATGGTGTGATTGTTTGAATGAGAGATGCCTCCCATACCTATTTGAGCATTTGGTCCCTGATTGGTGACACTGTTTGGGTGGCTATGAACCCTCCAGGAGGTGTAGTCTTGCTGGAGGAAGTCTGTTACTGGGGATGGGCTTTCAAGGTTTACAGCCTTGACCCACTTCCCCTTTGCCCTCTGTTGCGTGAGCGTGAGCGTGTGTGTGTGTGAAGATGTGATCTCTCTGTTTCCTGATCTGGCTGCCTGCTGCCATGTCCCTCCCACCGTTATAGACTCTCCTTCAAACCATAAATCCAAATAAGCTTTTTCTTCTGTAACTTGGGTTTGGTTGTGGTGTTTTACCACAGCAGCAAAACAAAACTAATAAAGATGGCATGTCTCGCCCCTTCACCCTGTCTTCTGGATCTTGCACACTCCTTGTCACTCTTCCCACAAGGTTCACTAGGCCTTCAAGGAGGTGGTATAAATGTCTTGTTTAGGGCTGAGCTCTTTGATAGTAACTTATTCTCAGCATCTTGGACATCCACAAATCTCTGCATTCACTGCCATTCACTGTCAAGAGAAACTTCTCTGATTAAGACTGAGAATTGCTGTGGACCAATCCTTTTGCTCTACACACTGTTCTATACACTATGAATATGTATTGCTCTCATTGGTTAATAAAAAGTTGACAGGCCAGTAGCTGGGCAGGAAGTTAGGTGGGAAAGCCAAACTGAGAATGATGGGAAGAAGGAGAGATGCCAACCAGCTGCCTAGGAAGCAAGACATGCTAGAGGACAGGTAAATCCANGAGCCACATGGTATGAATAGATTAATAGAAATGGGTTAATTTAATCGTGAGAGTTAGCTAGTAACAAGCCTGAGCTNTTGGCNGAGCATTTATAATTAATATAAACCTCTGTGTGGTAATTTGGGAAGCAGCTGCCAGGTATTTGGGAACAGGCAGTTGGGACAGGAAATGTCCATTTACAGAGAATAGTTTTTGTTTATGGGTATAAAATACATATTTAGAAGGCAGTTTATGTCACTTCAGCCTTAAGCNTCTCAAGANATGAGTTGTTAACTACAACTATAAACAGCAATACCAAACATGGGTTCTTTCCAATGAAGCAGGCCTCAAATCCAATCAGAGAGTAGTTGGTTAGCCTCAAAACAATTATGCCACTATTGCACAGGTGGGGAGATCTTGCTCAGGAGGNTGGGGTTCTGGTTAGTAGGGTTCACAGCTGAATCAGACCCTTCTGATGGTAAGTTACTATGAATTTTCTAGGAGAAATGACTTTCTACTATTTGAAGACATTCTGTTTCTTTCATTAGACAAAAGTCACCTTTGTAGTTCAGTGCCCAAGTTTTTTCCTGTACATAGAAGCACTCAGTTTTCCAAAGAGTTTTCCCTATGGAAATCAGGGAAATTCTCAGAAGAAAGGAGGACACTGGATTGAGNNTAGCAGAATGAACCAAAAGTCTTCTATCACAGAGTGGACAGCATCCTAGGCGGGGAGNTCAGACTTAGGGAGCCCCGGAACATCCTGGANTTGAAGCAATAATAACTGGTGAGGGCTTTGGATGTAGCTAGAGTGATTCCTCCTAACTGGGGACAGGTGCTCCCAGGGAACATTTGTCACATTTCTGTCACATGTGAGAGCAGTGTTGATGTCATCTAACACAGTCAGTAATAGAGGTCACCATCCTGTAATTCACTGGGCAGTCCATATGATAAAATTTTATCTGGTCCAAGTTTTCAGTCTTGCTAAGGGTTGAGGAACCCTGGTAAGGGTTGGAAGGACAGAAGTGGTAAACATGTAAACTGAGGTTAGATTCTGAAAGGCCAGACTAGGAGCTCTGATATCTTCCAGTGGGTTTCAGAACCTAGATTTGATAAGAAAATAGAAGAATGATTTAGAGTAGGTTGAGTCTGGGGTCAAGGAGATTCTTTAGGAAACCGCAGGGATTATCTGCTGTGTGGGGGTTTGGTAGTCATTTAGTGAGCATCTCTTGTGAGCCTCTATTGCCTGTATGGGTCACTGGGGTATAGTGATGGATAAAATAGACACAACCCCTGCCNTTGGGGGTTTCACAGACTGAGTGCAGAAGAGAGAGGAAACAAGCACCTGAATAATTCCACAAGCAAACATCCTTGCTCTGGCAGGTACCATGAGGTAACAGGAGGAGCTNCCAATCACTGGTGATGATGATGCTAATAAAAGGAAGAGCTGACCAAGGAAGGTTTCAAGAAGGGTTTAAGACAAATGGTCTAGGCGAGAGATCCGGAGAGTCTTCACTGAGCAAAGCATAGAAATGATGAGCCATTTAAGGATAAACCAGAGAAGGGCAGGGTGTATGGAACTTCATAGTCTTGTTAGAGATTACCCTGGGTCTAGGCAATGCACTGGTAATAGTGGCCAAAGGAAGATGGAGAGGGATTGATGAAGGAGAGTGTGGGTCCTTAGAATTGTATCTAGACCTGAGAAAGATGGCTGCATGTNCAATGTGGTCCCCACACCCCACAGTAATCCAGTGACAGCTATGTGATGGAGCAGCCTTTATCCACTGAGGCTTAACGACTTTCAACCTGTCATTTCTAGCTAGACAAGCCCTAAGGGGTAAAGATTGACTCCATTTTATAAGAGAATCCCCTATGGTCACAGGGAGGGAGTGACCTTCCCCAGAATGCTCTGCTGGTTAGTGGTATAAACAAAGCTGGTTCCAAAATCCCAGCCCTGAGCAGACAAAAGAGCAAAGACAGACCCCCATCTTCCTGTTCCCCACTTCAGTGCCTAAATCAGGGCAGCCCAAGCCAGTTTTCTGGACAATGCAGCCTGAGCTAAATGGATTTGGAAGCAATTCAGTTCCCCTTTGCCTCTTTCCCAGCACTGAGATCCTAACAGGAAAATGAGACCTCTAGGAGGGGATGAAGCCAACCAGGAAGCAGATGCTTGCTGAGAGTCAGGCTTGGGAATTCCACGGGTGAGAGAACATAAGCTGCTGGTNCCCTCTAAGAGACCAAGATCCCAAGACAGCCACATGGACCAGTGATGTCCCAAGGGACACAATCTTCCTGGACATTTAGCTTGTCTAGCCATCAGCCAAGCAGGACTCTTCCTGTTTCGGCATAGCCAGGGATCCCCTGAACTGAGCACGGTGAATGTTCAAATCCCTACTCTCCAGTGTGAGCCACANGGTCCTCTAGGCAGCAGCCTTCCTTGTCCATAACCTGGAGGCATGGTGGGAAGCTGGAGGTTGCTAGAGTTAAACACTGTCTAGATGGAAGGCTTGGTCCAGAGAGGGTGGTACTAGAGGCTGGCTATTGCTGAATGTGGAGATGAATGAGTGGCTTCTCCAAGAGAGTGTTCTGGGGATGTTGGCCTGTATTCCCTGGAGTTAGGAGGCTGCAGAGACGGGTTCCTGGCTCAGAAACATGAGGTGGCTGAGCTGGTGAGCTAGGAGGCTCACTTTTGCNGGAGGAAATACTGGAATACCAAAGCATCCAGAATAGAATCAGAATATGAATGGTTGGGGCAGCCAAGGGACCAGCTTCTGGAGCCCTGTGATGAAACCCACAGGGGAAGCATTACCCACAGAGAGTTGCTGAAAGTGGGGACCCCCCCCAGGAAGGGTGAGCCATTGAAGAACTGACAGAAGCACAGCACGTTCGAGCATCCCTGTGAGCCCTGACCTCTCAGCATAATCTCATAGGCTGCCNTCTATGCNCTTTTCCTTGCATAGCTCTTTCCCTTTAGATCCTGAGAGNGCCAGAAGTGTAGCAAAAAGGTGAGAGATAGAAGAGATGGGACAAGGAGGTGAGACCTTCTCACTACAGGACTCCAAGGTCAGTCCCATGAATAGGCATGGATGTGTGTGTGTATGTGTATGTATGTGAATGCTTGTGAGTGGAAGTGTACTGCAGGTGTGTGTGTGTGTGTGTGTGTGTGTGTGTGTGTGTGTGTGTGTGCATATACGTACATGTGCATGTGTGTGCATACTTATGAGTGGGTGTGTACATGCAGATGTGTGTGTATATGTCTGTGCTTGTGAAAATCGAGTAGGAATGAAGATTTAAACCTGGCAGAGAGGAGCATTTCGATTTAGATGTGCTGGATTTTTAATACTTATGGATGCCTAAATCACTTTGAATGATGAAGCTGAGGTGGAGTGGCAAGTCACATGACTATCACATGACTCTTCAGACTTGTGGAAGGAAGGAGCAGNCAACAATGTAGATTTCAGAGGACAACACTTACATCTACCTTATCTAGTCCACTGTGGTCAATAAACCTATCATCTCTATTGAGAGAGAGGCCAGGCCANAGCATGATTCTGAAGCTGTACCCTGCTTGGCCGCAGTGGCAGTGACAAGGAAGGAACCATTAACACCAACCAGGCCTGCATCCTGGGACACACAGTAGCCTCTCTGGGTACTGAGGACAACTGGGGCTCCACTCTTCACAAAGAAGCTCCCTCCCCCCCCCAAAATATTAACAGCCCAGACAGGAGGTTATCAAAGAGAACTCTTAAAAAGTGTGATGGGGATGCTGAAGGGTAGCCCTCCACAAGTAATGGATTCTGGGGGGAGGGGTGGGAAGGGAAGGACCCAGTTCTATTTAAGCAGCAGGCCACTGAGAGTTTGACCATGCTCCAATGAGTATATAGATAACACAGATTAGACTTGTTTTTATTATTCTCACTCTTATTTTTATTTTTACTTTTGCGGGGGGGGGAGTCACAAGGGCAGGGGGGAGACATGGGAGGACTGGGAAGTGAATATGATCGGGGTGCATGATGTGAAATTCCCAGAGANTCAATAAAAACGTTATGTTAGAAAAAAACAGAAGGGAGGGAGGAAGGGAGGAAGGGAGGAAATAAATTCCCAGTCTCAGAACCAAGCCTCGGCCCACTGGGATCCCCTCACCATAGGCTCCTCTCCTTGCTCCCCTCCCCCCAGGGGTGGCAATGGACATGCGAAGGGCCTGCTTTCCCCTGCCAGTGAGGTGGGTAGGCCTGAGCCTTCGAGGCCACATTTCTCACCAAGGAAGCTGAGCCTTCACAAATGAATTGCTTGCCTTGGGGCAGAGAAGATGCTGCCACCTCTCTTCCCTGAGCCTGTCCCTTCTGGGTGTTTTGAGAACAGTGCCTAGGGCCANTTTGTCCCCAGAGCAGGAATGGGCCAGCTGAATGCTCAGGGGATGGTCTGACAGGGTAGAAAATCTATAGGCCATTGCCATGTGACNCAGAGGACTTTGNCTAGGATGGCAAGGACACAGAGGAGNGGGGCTCAAACTACACCTCCGACAGGCCNGGACCTGAGTCAACGAGCTCTACCGAGAGCCAAANCTAGGTTCTTACACCCGCAGTGTAGCCGTGGAGAGCTGACCTCACCTGTCTGAATCTGGGTCCTTCCTCTCAACATTTCTTTATGTGAGAGAAGCATGTGAAACTCTCAAGCAGAGTGTCNTTGGGCTGATTAAATAAGAAACAGTCTGGAAATGGTTAAGACCAGTGCAGGTCTTCACTGAGTGCTATTAGCTTAAACATAAACCCAAGAGACATATTTCCTCAGTCTCCAACTTTGTGCCCACTTGCCTATCAGCTTGTTATGCTATGGCTCCTCTCCAAATACCTTGTGTGGGAGTCAGAGAGAGCCAGTGGTCAGGTGTAAAGTGTCAGGGCACACTGCTGGCAGCCCAGTCTCCCAAAGGTCCATAGTCAAAATTAGACCTCCCACACACACCACCAATGTTCTTTTCTCTCCTCAGTGACCTTTCTCCATGATGGAGACTTATCACACACACACACACACACACACACACACACACACACACACACACACACACACACAGCTCCTAGATAAGACAGGCTGCCACCGAGATGATGTCAAGGGGCAAGGGAGGAAATCGAAGCCACAGTCCTTTTTAAAGTCATGGACTCTGATATCTTCAATTCCAAGACATTCTCTCCACTGCGCAGGGAGACCACATAGCCATTTCTTTCTCAGGGTGGCCGTCTCTCTGAGTTCCACTGCAGATTAGAACATANCCCCCTCCTCCATGCCTTCATCATGTGTTGATATGCTTGCTGACTGTGCCATTGTGGGGCCNGAGAAGACCCCAGCATCCTCTGGTTATTTATTGATTTAATTAGTTTAGCCTTCATTGCCTCTAAGAACTATCTGAGGACCCAGCAATTCATTTCATGTCCCAGTCTCCTGAGGCCTATAATGGTTGCCTCTTAGATAGATTTCATGCAAAGGTCTGGCTCCACCTGCTAGCAACGCAATCATGGCCTCTGAGTCAGACATGGTTTGGGCACCATGACTGTGTTTAAATAAATGTCCTCTGGGTTTTCTNAACCAGGTAAGTACTGCCAAAGAGGAATTTCAAGACCATTAAGATGAGAATTTAGGTCAGAGTAAAAAGAGCTTCACCTTGGTGCTGGGTCATCGGCCTGAGCTCAGTTGGTGGTAATGAGACCTGCCCCTTACCACACTGTGGCGACAGGCAAGTTCCTTTTCGGAGGCGTGTTCATGACTGCAGTATAAAGTCTTGGGTTTCCCAGCTAACAGAGCTCCCTCCCAGTGTGCTTCCTCTGGTAGAGAGTGGGCTCTGGAGCTGAGCCAGTGAAGCACATCCCTGGGTGCTGCAGTGCGTAGCTACACTGCGTAGCAANACACTCTGGATGGCCAACGTCTTCCAAACTCCAGGAGTTCCTGCTGTGATAATGGGAAGATGTGGGGCCTTCACAAGGTGACTAGGACACGAGGGCNCCTCCCTCAGAAAGAGATTAGATGCCTTATAAAAGGGTTTGTCCTGGGCAGCTTTCCAGCCACGCTGTCATCTGTCCTGCGAGGATGTAACAATCTTCCTTCTAAAGCAGAGTCCACTCAAGGTCCATCCCGGAAGCCAAACGCTCTCACCAGACAGCAAATGTGCTGATACCTGAAATAAATTTCAGTGCCAGATTCTCTGAGTAAAGACTGAAGCAGGTGTGTGGTTCTCCAAGCCCAACAGTGGTGATGGACTGCACTCCTGGGGGCTCAGGAGCCCTATGATAAGCCCATAAGCCATTCCTGGTAAATACAACTGACCAGAAGTTCCCTTAAACTCAATAATCCACACATTCCATTCCAACTAGGTCAGTGCACAGGTCACTGGTGAAGAGGAAAACTGAGTACTCAGACACCATCTTAGANAAAAAGTAAACTAACAACTATGGTGAGTAGTCACAGTGACCTCCGGCTTCCAACCCAGGTGACACCCAGTTGTACTGTGCCCCGATAGAACCTTGCTCAGCAGTTCATGGCAGACAAGGAGGTTGTGTAGGTTCTGGCTGCAGAGGACAGGGCCTGTCAGAGACAAAGCTGAAGGTGGGGTACTTTCAAAGCCATCCCCTCAGAGATCTGAGTAAAGGCAATTCCTTTCAAGATTGTCCATGCTGGGTGTGGTGGCGCACACCTTTAATCCCAGCACTTGGGAGGCAGAGGCAGGTGGATCTCTGTGAGTCTGAGGCCAGCCTGGTCTACAAAGAGAGTTCCAGGAGAGAAACCCCATCTCAAAAAACAAAAACAAGCAAACAAAAACAAAACAAAACAAAACAGGTTGCTTTCATATCCCAATTAACCACCTGAATCTATAAAGATGCATTACATCATTATTAAAATATTTTTCTTTTTCTGTATATGGTATGTATGCATGTATGGATATTTGCGTGTGTATGGGTTCACATATGTGCAGGTGTATACCATGTGTTTACACATACATGTAGAGGCCTGAGCCTGACCTCAGAATTCTTCCTTGATTGCTCTCCATCTTATCCTTCAAGGCAGAGTTCGTGAAACAGCTAGTCTAGCTAACCATCTTATTCAGGAGAGTCCCCATCTCCATATTCCAAGTGCTATAATTATACTATTCCCACCTGTCATTAATATGAATACTGAAGGTCCCAACTGCTGTCTTCACATCTACACAGCAAATGCTTTAACCACTGAGCCATCTCCCCATCCCCAAAGGGAGAAAGAATCTGAGCCACAANGTTGAGAGAAAAGAAGTAGTCTTGCTTACACCCTCCACAGCTTCAAATATTTCATCTATCCCAACTCTTTTCCAAGATTTCCTCTTTCAACACCTGTACTGGCTGGTTTTGTGTGTCAACTTGACATAAGCTAGAGTCATCAGAGAAGAAGGAGCCTCAGTTGATGAAATGCCTCCATGAGATCCAGCTGTAAGATATTTTCTCAATTAGTGATCAGTGGGGGAGGACACAGCCTATTGTGGGTGGTGCCACCATTGGGTTGCTGGTCCTGGGTTCTATAAGAAAGCACGGTGAGCAAGCCATGTAGAGCAAGTCATTAAGCAGCACCCTTCCATGGCTTTTGCATCAGCTCCTGCCTCCAGGATCCTTCCCCATTTAAGTTCCTGTCCTGACGTCCTTTGATGATGAAGATTGATGCTGAAGTATAAGCCAAATGAACCCTCTTTCCCCAACTTGGTTTTTGGTCACGGTGTTTCGTTGCAGCAATAGAAACCCTAACTAAGACAACACCTTCTGAGCACTGTCTCCCCAGCCTTTAGAGGGCAAAGAGGATGTGGTTCACTTCTGTGTTCTGTCCACAGTGCAAGAGNCTTTTCTTCTATGGTGTCTTTTCACATTTGTTTTGATTTGGAAAGAGACAGGGAAAGAGAGTGAAAGTATACAGCTGTATGGTTCAAACCTCAGCTTGTCAGCCCACTTAAGAGCCAGGACCGGTAGTAAGTTTAGTGATGCTGGTCCTGGAGGTNTCGTTGATAACAAGCACCCAAAAGGCTTGCAATGCAGGGAGAATGAGATGGTGACCCAATTAACAAATGGTAGATTTGGATTCAGGTAGAGGCAGGCACATGTCTAAAACTTCTAACCTCAAACGCCAGCCTCAAAAGCTGCTAAATTCACCATAAGATTCTAAGTACAGCACCTGCCCTAATAAGCCCCAGTGAGGGTGGGAAAATTGGNGCACTTTGCATAGCTGTGGATCCCAGAGATGATGCAGTTCAAACAGTAAGGATGGCATTGNAGACTTGAAGAGCTCAGGGGGAAGAAGCCAGGAGACTGCCATTCCACACTTACTGGCACAACTGTCTGACCATCTCATGCCAAGGGTACTGTGACTTCAGACTTTATAACTGAGTCAGTTTCTGGCCTGGCTGGAAGCCAGATAAAACAGTACTCCCAGAGTGCCTTCAGGAAGAAACCAGGAGTTCTGCTCCCTCAGAGGGAACTGGTTTGCCTGGCATGAAGAGGGAGTTCAAGTCAAATACCAGGGTGCAGCTTGACATGTGCACTTACAGATTTAAGAGGCAACTAATCACTCAGCAGCAAGCAGCCATCTTTGACCTCACTGGGCAGCAGGTGNTCCATTGGCCCATTCAGGAGGCCAGGATTCTGTGAGGTACATAGAAATGCACTGGTTTGGAACAATTCATTACCAACTAACTCTTCCCTGGTCTCAGCCTAAGGCTTCCATTGAGTCACTGGATTCAATAGTAGAGAAAGAGGCCATTGCCTATAGCTCAGCTCTTTTGTGCATAGTGGTCCTGCCTCAGTGGGGTTACAGGTTTTCTGTGGAGAATAAAAAAGACAGCCACTTTTATCAAACCCCTTTGTGGTCCTCATCGACTTCCCTAGCCTTCTTGGGACAAGTGTCTTTCCCTCTAGTTGTGCGCATTCATCTAAGAGGCCAGAGAAAAGAGGTCTCCATATGAGGGAAGGGTCCCCGTCAAGAAGCCTCTGGCAAGGTAGTGGCACATGGTTCTTCAGGTGGGCTCAAGTGGATAACCTGGAATCAAGTGAAGTGAACTCGGAGCTGAACCAAATATGCAGGGGCAGCCAGGAAACAAAGTGACTTAGAAAAGGGCTTAAAAGCACACACAAAAAAAAACTGGTGTAGACCTGAGACTTATGCATATGTGTCAAACCCAGGTTAAAAATAACCATTAATGCCTGGTGNTGGTGGCACATACCTTGAATCCTAGCACTCGGCAGGCAGAGGCAGGTGGATCTCTGTGAGTTCAAAGCCAGCCTGGTCTGCAGAGTGAGTTCCAGGACAGCTAGGAACATACACAGAGAAACTCTGTCTCAAACAAACAAACAAACAAACAACCTTTGATTAGTTTTCATAAGAATAGTGTAATGGTAGATTCCAAAGATAAAAGTGAAAAATTGTCTCCCTGCTAGCTTTGTACCCTAACCAAGCAGATCCCTTCTCCTGAGGGAAAGATTGTTTGAAAATGCTCATATAGCTTTAAGTAGATAATCTATGCAATCTATAAGTATATTATACATATAACCCTTTCACCCATTAAATGCTAATGTATATATATGGCTTGCTTTTTCTCTACTTAACAGCATATTCGACAACTACCTAATTGCTTGCAATTAAATGTACTTATATTATTGTCATTTATCTGCTTTAAAAATCCATTCTTTGACTTCCAGATCTAAAATATTTGAAAACTGCTGTGTCTTAGTCACTGTTCNAGCTCTGTGAGAGATGCCATGACCACTGTAACTAAATGCCAAGACAAAGCATTTAACTGGGTCTGGCTTACAGTTTCAGAGAGTCAGTCCATTATTGTCACAGTGGGGAGCATAGTGGCATGCAGGCAGACATGGTGCTGGAGGAGCTGAGAACTCCACATCTGGATCCATGGGCATCAGGAAGAGAGGGAGCCACNGGGTCTGCTTGGGCTTTTGAAATGTCAAAGCCCACTCCCAGTGACACTTCCTCCAACAAGGCCATACCTCCCAATCCTTTCAAATAGTGCCACTCCCTGGCAACCAAACTTTCAAATCTATGAGCCTATGGGAGCCATTCTTATGCAAACCACCCTCTGCTGCTGGCCTTTTTTTCTCTTTTCCAGAATCTTGTCTTTATGAAATGATAGTATATCTATACNGAGAAGGTACATCACACTTACCAACCACAGTTTCCACAGATGTCTTCACCCGTTAGTCACAGCTGAATGATTTAATGTTCACTGCTATTTCTCCAGCCNAAATTTCTCTTGATTGACCAAAAATTGACCTTGTACCTTCTTTGCAAAGTGATCAGCAATGCTTCTGCAGGAGTATTTGAAAGGCTTGTTACCTGCTTTTTTTGATTTTTTTGTTATGTGTATGCATGTTTGTCCATGTATATGTGTATTTGCNCATGTATATTCGTGTTTGCCCATGTGTAAGCATGTTTGTCCATGTATATGTGTATCTGCCTATGTGTATGTTCACATAAGGGCCATGCCAGTGAAAGCCAGAAGAGGGCACTGGATCTCTTGGACCTTGAGTTACAGGCAGTTATGAGCTTGGCACTCACAACTGTGGGTACTGGGACCTAAACTTGGCATTCAAAACTGTGGGTACTGGGACCTGAATGTGGTACTCACAACTGTGGGTACTGGGAACTGCACTTGACACTCACAACTGTGGGTACTGGGACCTGAATTTGGCACTCACAACTGTGGGTACTGGGACCTGAACTTGGCACTCACAACTATGGGTACTAGGACTTGAACTTGGGTCCTCTGCAATTGCACGTGCTCTTAACCACTGAGCCATCTCAGCCCCTCAGCTGCTTTTATAGTTCACTTGTTTACTGGGTATGACATTCTTAGATCCTCTACCTTGTCTTCTCATGGTTCCAATATGTGATTGCCATGAAGTTTAATGTGGACCTGACTTTCTCTTTATAGAGATGCCCTTGGGATTCTCTCATCTCTGCAGACTGGTGCTGGGCTGTGACCTGAGGATGTGAGTTCTCCTTGGACATGGTATGCCCTTTCATCATATGAATCTGTTCCATAAATGCTCCTGAGTAATCCAAGTGTTTATTAATTCTATTTGCAGGTTCTTTTCTATAGGAACGGTGTTTGTAGATCTCATTGTGCTGATGTCCCTGGCTAGTATTTTCACCTCTTTATTGCCAAACTCTTCTTTCCACGCATTCCATTGTTTCCACCCTTCTCTTCCTGCCTTGCCTGCATTTTCTGCAGTCACTCCCTTTGGAGTATACGTCTCTTCTTCTGTGGTATCTCCCAGCACCTTGCCAATGCCACTGAGCGGTTAGAGGCAAGNACTCCTGAGCTGTGGTTGCCAGAATATACTTCCGGTTAAGTTATTTGACTTTAGGTTGTTCATCTTTACAGTGAGTGAAGGGAGAGCNCTCACTCACCCACCAGACTGTTGTAAGGATGGGTGAGTTAAGACAGAAAATTACTCTGAGCCATGTTGGGCACATGTTAAGGTCTGTTTGTGAATTGACAGAAGGAGTGAATGGGGCTGATAATAGCTGCTTCTCCTCCAGCTTTTAATTCTCTGCTTTGAGCTTTTANATTGAGGTGCCACATTGTTTGAATNCATTTATTTTTTTAAATAGGATCAAGGCTTTTATCTACTTGACCACATTTTTCTGATGCCTGCGTTTTTCTTTTTAACCATTTCTTTTTCTTAGCATTTCTTTCATATGTTTCTTGTAGCATATTTGAATAGACCCTGGGCTGATTCCTTTTTTGATTACCACTCCTTGCTTGATTGTTCCCTTTCAATGAGACTAGCTTCCCTGGACCAGCCTTTTACAAGAGATAACCCTGGGCCAGGCCAGCCTGAGTTTCAGACAAGCAAAAAATTGTGTGATCTTATTAGCAGGATGTTATTTCAGAAATCAGCAGTTATAGATTAGGTACTGTATGGAGTCTCTCTTCCTCATCCTCTTCGNCATGTCACCCTATTCAAAGTCTGTGATCCTCATTTGTTCTTAGATATCTGTCAACTGCTGATATCAAATGGTGGACCATCCTTGCCATTCCTTCCTCTCCTCCTTTTTCTTCCTGCCTCTCCTCTTCTCCCCACTCTCTGCCTCTCTTCCTCTTTCTCTCCTAAACAACATCTTGCTGTTTCATCCAGAGTGGCCTTGAACTTTTCTGCTTTAGCCTCTCAAGTGGTAGAATTACAAGCATATACCATCACACCCAGCCAAAGTGTGTTTATTTTTGCTTAGGTGGAGGTGTAACTGGGGAGCAAATCCAGGGCCTTGTGCCTTAGGCAAGCACTCCAGCCACTGCTTCTCAGTTTCTTTCTTTGCTTTTGGTGATGGCCTGGCTGTTGTGGAATATTATTTTAACTCATCAAAGATGTGTTACATTTTATGCTGGGGAATGTTACTATAACTGTGTAAAGGTGTGTTATATTTGTTTGTGCTGCATTTGCTTAATTATATATAGATGTGTTGCATCTGTGTCACCTTGCCAACCTAAGGCACCTGATTGGTCTAATAAAGAGCTGAATGGTCAATAGCTAGGCAGAGAAAGGATAGGTGGGGCTGGTGGGCAGAGAGAATAAATAGGAGGAGAAATCTAGGCTCTAGAGAAGAGGAGTGAGAAAAGAGAATGAAGGAGAAAGAGGGACATGCCTGAGGCAAGAAGCCAGGCAGCCACCAGCCAGCCAGACATGAGAAGCAGTGAAAGTAAGATATATAGGAAGAAGGAAAACCAACCAGCCAACCAGACACAGAGCAAGTAGTGAAAGGAGGACACACAGAAAAAAAAGTAAAAAGCCCCAAGGCAAGAGGTAGATAAAGAGAAACAGGTTAATTTAAGTTAAAAGAGCTAGCCAGAAACCAGCCTAAGCTAGACCGAGCATTCAAAACCAATAAGAAGTCTCCATGTCATGATTTGGAAACTGGTTGGTGACCCAAAAAGAAAAAGCCTGGTACATCTGGCTTTCTAAGTTTGTGAGAGGGTGATACCTCTGTTCCCAGTAGCATTAATGAGAGCTCAGACCCCATGTCATATCCTATTGACAAGTGAGGCCTCAGGGGACATAGAAGGCAACCAAGAGACACCTATCACTGGTAAAAGCCACCTTTCCCACAGAGCAAAGCCCATGGTGCCCTGGTTTCACTTACTCATTCTGAGATTCCCATCCTGCTCAAGTTGAAGTGAAACATTTTACCGCCTCCTTAATGGGCTTGAAGTATTCACATATGTAAAAAAAAAATCCTAGCTTTAATGGAAGAGTCAAGATGAGTCAGGCATCATGAGTGACTAATTGTTCAAAGTGTATGTTCCCTAACTGACTAGTAGATCCTGAGCTGGCTACCCTTGGTGTTACCAGAGCACCAGTGGGCTGAGTAACAGTCAGATTAGAAATGTATAAATGTCTCCTTAATGAAAGCAAACAAAAAAGGCAGGTGATTAGGGAGATGGCTCAGCTGATGGAGTTACTGTGCACACATGAGGATCTGGGTTTGATCCCTGGGACCCACAAAAGAAAGAAAAAATCAAGCACGGTGGTGTTTGCTTGTAATTCCAGCACTGGGGAGACACAATGGATTCCCTGGACTGACTCACTGGTTAGTCTTAGAGCTCCAAACCACTGGGAGGCTGTGTCTCCAAAAACAAGGTTGATATGTACAATACCCAAGGAATGACACATACGGTTGACACGTAGCTCCGCACACCCATGCGTAGCCCCATACTTATATGCACGTACTGAAAGAAAAGACACTATCGTTTGAGCCTGCCTGGATTGTCTTTACTGTACCCAAACAGGCCAGTCAAACACTTGAGTCATTCACAGAGTGTACAAAATCATTTGTACCCAATGTGAGGACCTGCCTTGCAAATGCAGCAGTCTACTTTCTCTACAAAAGTTCTAGGTAGGTCCCAGAAGGGCTTAAGAGGAAGCAAGCCTCTGCCTCCAAGTCACCTCTTTATAAACTGCAAACAGGCACTTGAGAATGCCAGGAAGACAGAACCCCTCCTCCTCCATTTCAGTCTCCCTTAAGCCACCAGGCAGGAGAAAATCCACGCAGACCTGAAGGGCAAGTAGACNTTGAATGTGAATTCTCTGCTAGGCAGTTANAAGAAATGGTCCTCACACATCATCATTGGTTCTGAGTCCCCCAGATCTCCTGGAGTGACAGCAACCAAAATTGATTTGGGGAACTTCACTCACAAATTAAATTTNCCGGTCACCAGTATGGATCCTCAGTGACTTTGTTTGGCTGCACAGTGAGGAGATGGGAGGGTTTGAGGCATGACATGGAAAAGCCAAAACAAAGAGGCATTTATTTGATCATCAGGCATGAAAGAACAGCTTAAAGCAGGNGCTGCAGATGCTCTTCAGCTGTGAGCCAGACAGGGCGGGGCTGCTCTGGGGTTTGGTAGTACCATTTCTGGGGAGGCTTNTGCCTTGCAAGTTTGCAGACTTTCTGCATGCTGCCATGTTCCTTTAGGTGCTGTATGATCATGCCAGTGTATGGGTTTTCCTAGGAAGCCANGCTGACCAAGATGTTTCAAGAGAACTTTTGCTGAATGCTTTGGGTTCCACTCAGATTTTTCTTCAGGAGAANGCCTGACTGGGTCCACCCTGAAGCTATTCTCTCCTGACTACAGGTGGCCTCTGCAGAAGCCTGCTACCTGCCCTANGGCAGATGCTGTGTCTCTGGGTGGCAGGAGGGATTCTCAGTAGAGACATGTACAGAGCAGGTGGTTGGGCTCAGTGAGTAGGGCTGAGATCTGCTTTTGCCCAGAAGCCACCCCACACATCCGATTTTCCAGACTATCTTCTTGTTCAACATACCCCTTACGTTATGTGTGAATGTTGGATGTAAAAAGCAAAATACAAAACAAAAAACCCACTAAGCTTCATTGTATACAGTTGTGTGTCCCTTACTAATAATTCAGTCTGTGTTTGGCGTTAGGCATATCTGTCTGTCCTTCTAGTGCNTCTAATACTGGTGGGTCAAAGGCCACACTCTGATAAATTCTGGTGGACAAGGCAATGCAAATACTAAGGGGACTAGGTACATTTTGCTAATGTGAAAATTAATTGGCTTGTTCTTTACCTCACCCCATTTTTTGCTAACCACTGGCAAGGATGCAGATGTGATGGCTGAATCTAGACCAATCAGGACCCGGCAATGGAAAAACATGGTTGTGCTTTGGGTTCTCTCTGGAATGTTAGGTGAGCTGATATGATTTCAGACACACACATTCACACACATCACACAGAGGAGAAGCAGGGGGAGATGGGGGGGGCATGGCTTGGAAAATGGTAAAAGTAGTGCCACATAGCTCCACTGAGCTCAAGTTTGAAAACTTGGGATAGCTTCTCCCTGTCATCTTGCTCACCCATTTTTAAGTTCATCTTAGCAAGTTCTCTTGAGGGTTGGAACTGTGTAATACATTTCTTTGGGTTCTACAATGCTAAGACACGGTACATGATCAATAAATGTAATTCCATGAGAAGCAACAGAGCATGAACCACTTAGGAGTGTGGCTTTGGAGACAGTTGCCAGGGCTGGTAGCTCTTTGCTGTCTGATGCTGTGTGACTTTGGATAACCTGTATTTTTGTTTCTTCATGGGTAAACTTGGGATGCCAATAACACAAGACTGAACAAATGCATTCACCAATGTAAAAGGCACAAAGTGTCTGTATATGGTAAGCATGAAAGACTTGCCATTGCTGTTGGCTTGTCATGAACTCTATGATAGGACCCAAACATACTATACTAACCCTGAACATCCCTTTGGTGACACAGACAGTGCATTGTTTATTCCAAAGTAGAAGCAATGATCCAACTGTTCTAGAGGATATTTCATCTGCTGGACATTGTGTATTTTCCAATGGAACATATTTACAAAGCAGTGGCCCATTGAAAAGCCTTACATGGAAGAAAAGCAAATTCCTTCAAACAGGTGTGTTTGAAGGTCTCCATTCTTCAAGGTAGGAGTTGACAGTGGAGCTGAGATTCCTTTTAACTCTTCGCTGAATGTTAATACACATCTATATAGGGCAATTTGTTTATTTATGGTGTTTTTTCTCCCTAAGACAGGGTTTCTCTGTGTAGCTCTGGCTGTCCTGGAACTCACTCTAATGAGTAGATCAGGCTGGCCTCAAACTCAGAAGTCCATCTCCCTCTGCCTCCTGAGTGCTGGGATTAAAGGTGTGAGCCGCCACCACCTGACCCATGGGCAATTTATTTTATTTTTTTCTTCCGTTCTTCATAGTTCTTTCTGCCTCCAGTAGGAAGGTGTCTCCAGTCTGGCTCTGAGAAGTTTTGTCCTTTCTCACTTTGGACCCAGTCATGGTTCTCAGCAGCGCCTAGCCTTCTACACAGACAGGGCCTGCAGCCCAGGCCTGACCTATGCATGTGGGTCACAGGGACCATTAGGAAATTGTAGCTTTCATTTTGTTACTCTTCAACCTTGCTGTATGTTTGAAAACTCACAATAAAAAGCCGTGGGG
>LZPO01075997.1:193696-210141 GCA_001675575.1 Neotoma lepida | reverse complement strand
TAATCAACATAAATTTTTTTTAGTATTTATTATATACAAGATAGTTCTAGGTACTTTTCTTGTTAGACTATTAAGACCACATGACAGCTTAGATATATGTATTCTTATGTGACAGGTGAAGGCAGGTAGGGACCATGCAGTGACCTTTCCAGTGAAGATCAGGATGAAGAACTGACCAGGCAGCTGACCTAGAGCCTACACTGTTTTCTGTTATGCTAGTGACTCTTGTTGCAGAACTGGAGGAATGCATGCAGTCTGGTTCTTGCAGGCCAACTGCAGTAAGTCAGGTCCCTTGGAGTATTCTGTAATTGTGGGAAGAGCCCAGGGAAGAAGGGTCATCTGGGGGTTGGAGAGATGGCTCATCCGGTAAGAGTGCTTGCTGAGTTGACCTGCNTTTGGTTCCCAGTACCCACACCGGGCTGCTCACAGCTGCCCGGAGCTTCAACTCAAGCTCCAGAGGGATCCAACACCTCGTCTCTGAGACATCGGTGCTTTTGTGCACATGTGCACACAGGCGCACATAATTCATCTTTTTAATAAAAAGGTTACCAGTCCAAGGTGAACAGAAGTTAGATGAGGTGGTGACTGACAAGTGATGCTGGTGGTTACCTGTGTACCATGTCCAGCGTGTCCAGGAATGTGGAAGATTGCAGGTCACAGAGCAGAAGACTCAAGCCACACACAGGGCCATGACCAGCTGCTACTCAGTCAGAACAGTATCAGGGTGCCAAATCATTTGCTGATCAAGGAGCTGGGGACCAAGCTGGGGACCAAAGTGCCTTTGCAGGAATTGAAAGAGACAGACTGTGAGAAGCTGAGGACTCGGGGTGAGAAAGTGTGGCCTTGAGACCACCTGCGAATGACTATTTTCTTAAAGCCCAGTTTTCCATCCTTAGTTTGTCCTAGTGCATGTTACAGTTTANTAGCTCTCAGAGCTGTGGCAAGCACCCCTTTCACTGTGGAGTGAACATAGCTAAAGACAGACCAAGTGGGCTGTCTTGAGATCTTGGGATTCAGGGCACACCTGCATTTGGTTGGCCTGAGGTGGTGTAATTTTCCTGAGTTAACTCACCAATGTCTTCCTGTTAAATCTTTTGACCTAGAAAATACCTGTTCTTGGGGGGAGCANTTTAAAACAAATTACTAGACAAGTAGTTTTTATGTTTTGTTCTGTTTTTAACTAATTTGTAAATGCTTTGTGGTTGTTTTTTACATAAAATTTTAAATGAACTTTTACATTCAAACTGTGTCTTTAAAAAACAGTTAGGTCCTCTGCATAGACAACTGAGATTACCATGCTACAGACATTTATAAAATTATTTTGTTATCCAATGTCTGTCTATAGATTCTAGTGCTAATCATGTGCCACTTTCTTTTTCAGACAACAAAGTGCATTTGCTTTTTGACCAACAGCTTGAGTCAGCATCCCAAAAGATGGAAGATGTTTGTAAGAGCCCCAAGCTACTTCTTCTGAAATCTGATAGGGCAACAAACAGTGTGCAGAGACATACTCCAAGGACCAAGATGAGACCTGTAAGTTTGCCTGTAGATCGGCTGCTGCTTCTTGCAAGTTCTCCTACTGAGAGAAGCAGCAGGAATATAGGAAATGGAGAGTCAGACAAGGTTGACAAGAATCTTGCCTCTGAAGGACTTCATAGAAAAGACAACTCAAATACTACTTGTTCCAAAGTTAATGGCTTTGACCAGCAAAATCTACAGAAATCCTGGGATAAACAATATGAACGGAACAGTTTTACTGCCAAGACTACAATGATTGTGCCCAGTGCACACCCTGAGAAAGGACTGACAGCAAACATTGGGAATAGCGAGGACCATTCCAGTAGTGCCGCCCAGGCCAGTAAACCATACGCAGAGCCAGCCAGGTCAGCAAGAGACACATCAGAGCGGAGGTCCTCTGATTCCTGCCCTGTTGCTGCTGTCAGAGCACCCAGAACATTGCAGCCCCAGCACTGGACCACATTTTACAAACCACCTAATCTCAGCTTCAGTGTCAGGGGGACTGAGGAGAAGGCAGCATTACCCGCAGCAGGTGGGCCTCCTGTCCCAGTGCATGCTCCCCAGATTCATGTGGCCAAATCAGACCCAGACTCGAGGGTCACATCACCCTGTCCTGTGCAGCCAAGTGGTCAACCTAAAGAGAACTCTGAGGAGTCTGGCCTGCCTGAGGGGACCCCAGCCTGCCAGAGACCACGACTAAAACGAATGCAGCAGTTTGAAGACCTTGAAGATGAAATTCCACAGTTTGTGTAGGGTTTTCAGATTCATTTTTCTGTTTGTTTTGTTTGTGAGAGGAATGTTTGGACAGGGCCCTTTTGTAGAGGATTGCCAAAGCTGTTTGTCATTGTATTGTTTGTTGATCATGTGGGATGGGAGAATGTTCTGACAAGGCTGCGTTTATGCCTCACTGGAATGATCTTTGAAGTTATAAAGAAAATGCGTGGATTCGTGTTTTTTAGAGGTGATTTTCCTCATAAAATGATCCACTTAAATTCATCCTTAATATATGATAGTTTTTAGCAGGAGGTGCAGTTGGGGAAAAGCAGCTTTATTGTGCAGAGTGAGAGCAAGTGCATATTTATAAAGTATTTCTGAACACTAGTTCCTGGAAGACGGCATGGGCTGATTCCCCCACGGTTTCATAGGGCATCTTTAACCGTTTGTGCTTCTGTAGTTGTATGTAAGCTTTTATTTTTCCATTGGAAATTCACTTTTTAATATTTACATAATGGCCAAAGGGTTTGCCAATCTGTATTTAATTATATTTTAATTGCCAATTTTTACATGTGGTGGTTTAATTGTACCCAAAAAATGCACTTAAACCTGAACTGTGTAGTTCTGTTACCTTTTATTTGGCTTTAGATGTTTTTAATACATTTGTAGGGGGTTGAGGGTTTTGTTTTGTTTTATCTATATAAACTTTTGTTTTTCAACAGTTCTGAACTTTTAAATATTTTATATAGTGGTCCAGAAAAGACGCTATTTTCAGAAGTTTTAAAATTCATTACATTTCCTCTTTTTATTGCCGGGTTTTGTTTAAACTGTTCCTTTTATAAGAAATGTTTTGACTTATGAATCATTTTATATACTTTTCTACCTGACTTTCAACCACTGAAAATGTGTAATTATTCAAATGAGTGAAAGTTTATTTAAGTTGATCCCAAGAAATTTGAGAGGTGTAGATGATTAGATCTGTTTAAGAAAAAACAACCTAGTTTTCAGAACTTGTGCATTCCTGATACTTTGTGTCATTGTTTTGTCTAAAATAGGATGTAAAAGGGACAACAAATACAGTAGCTTTTTGTATGTGTGAATATATTATGCTTTTGTATGACCTTGTGTATTTGATAAATATATGTACATATCCACTTGTTAAATTATTTCAGGTTCTCGTGGCTTGTCTGGCATGACTGCACTGAAGTTGTGATCTTTGATGTTATTAACCATTGACTTAGGGGGTCAGCATTTGGGGTCATGCATCCCTTAACTACAATATGGAGTGGTTTGTGACAAGTTGTGTTGGAGTCTGTGACATTCTGANCCAGGGAGAAATGAGTTACCAGCATTTTCATGATGAAACTTTGTTTTCATTCCTTGTTGCACACCCTATTGCTGTGAAAACCTAAAATGAAATCAGTCAGCATTTATTGAGCCCCTTCTGTATGCTGCAGACTTTACAAGTTTCTATATAAATTTTCATAGCAAACTATAATGGGCAGGTGAGCATGCTGTTACTCCCCTGCCACTGATGGTAATAGACTTAGGTGACACACTTCCAAGTCCCACAGATGTCACAGCAGAATTAAACCTACAACAAAAGGGCTGTCCTATTTTGATGTTTGGTGCTCTAGCAAGTGTGAGAGTATTCAGTATTATCAGAGTACTTAACAATAACAAATACCCCTCTAAAAATTCTTACTGTGAAATATACCTAAAGATCACCATGTGAATCATTTTTATATGTGGTTCAGGAACAGTAAGCCTGTTCACATTGTTATGCAGGTGTGCATAGCTAGCCATCTCCACAACTTCTTCACCATCCCACACTAAGACTTGTAAAATATACTTTTAACTCCAGTTGGAGTATGTGGAGACAACCCAGTCAATAATGAATATATCGTGGCATAAAGCTGCCTCAGTTCCCACTTCACAAGTGACAGTTCCACTTTCGGGCTACCTTTATGGCTTCCTGACTCTTGTCCAGCCTATTCTGTTTTCCTGGGAGTGGTAAGCAGGCTTCTCAGAAGAAGGAGTGCCCAGAGTATGCACTGTGCCTGCCACCCAATACATAGCAGCAGCCACCCACTGGGAAGTTACTTTATGATGACTGGAAGTCAATGTGAGCAGGGGAAAGGGCAGAAGGTAGGAGTCCTGGATAAGAGCTTTCAGACCCCCAGAAAGCTTTTCGGAAATTTCTGCAAGCAGTTATGAAAAAATTGATCATACTTTCCTAAACAGGCTTAGCAGAACTTGTGATTATTTTAAATGGTTTTGATATAGCACAGGCAAGCTAATTCTTTTGCTGTGGAGATAGATACTCTGGTTCTGGTGGGGTTTGGCCTAGTGACCTCACTTCCTTTTGACTTCAGATGGACCTCGACAACACCATTCCCAGCCAAACTATACATCCCTTCAAATTCGAACTGCCTTGTATTTTTAAGTTATGCTTCATGTAATTCTGTTTTTTCCCTTTCCTAAAGATAGGAGATAATTTTTGTGCATTGATGTCATTGGATGTGTAGGTGAGTCAGTTAAGATCCACAGTCTAGCAGAGTTCTTACATTCACAATCAGTATTCAGAAGTCAGTTGAATTCCTGTAAATCAGCAACTAACAGAAATGAAAGTTTTTAGAGCTTTATTTCTTCAATAGAATAAAAACTGAAGACTCTAAAATTTAATGAAAGGTGTCCAGAGGAGAAAATTTTAGCTCATACTAAGTCATCTACAGAGAGTACTCTATTAAATGAATTGGAAACTCTACTTGTATTATGGCTGTAGTATACCCATTAAATTCAGGAGGTTAACATTGTCATAATAGTGATGTCTACTCTATAGGTCAAATTCAGATTTTATTGGTTGCCCCCATTAATGTTCCTGTCTATGCCTTTAGCCCAGTCCTAGGTCACATGGTACATTTAGTTGTCCTCTTTCTCTGGTCTCCTCTGGTCTAGAACAGTTCTTTGGTATTTGACCTTATGACCTTGATACTTAAGGGGAACAGACCAAATTATTTAAGTATCAGTTTCGGTTCATGTGATGTTTCTTCACATGTAGAGTCAGGACATATATTTTGTCAAAAATATCACAGGAATGGTTCTGTTATTTTTGCTGTACCAGGAGATGAGTAATATCTATTTGTCCTGGTGCTATTGTCTTTGGTCATTTGATTAGGATNAAATCCAGGGAGCTTTTCCATTGTAAAGCCAGTAATTAAGTACTGTGGGGGCTGGTTCAGTAAGTAAAGGCTCTTGCAGTGCACATATGATGATCTGAGTTCAATCCTGGGACACACATAAAAGTGGAAGGAGAGAAGCACTCCACACAGCTGTCCTCTGACCCCCTCCATACGCCATGACATGCATGTGTCTGCACTCAGGCACATGTCACACACAATAGATGGAAATGTTAGACTAAGCAGTTTGGGAGGAGATTCCTAGGAACTATAAATGTTTCACTGATTGCCAACGGCTAGTTTTGAGTCCATTGGCAATCCTTGCCTGAGTCAGTCACAACTATTTTGATTGCCAGGTGGTGAGTTGATGGCTTTAGGACTTTGCTGTAAGGAAGAACTGTCCCTTTGTTCATTTCTGTCAGTAGAGACTCCTAGATTCCTCCTTCACAGAGTACATTACGATATGTTGTCCATTATTTTAGTGCTGAGACTTCCCTAGAATTGATTTGTGGAAGTCTTTTCAAGGTGACTTGTATGTGCCTTTGATATGGCCACCTGACTTGTGGGTTCATTTAGGGGGGTATGTTGATTGTTACAAAGTCACCTGGCTTTTTCCATATCTCAGATCAAGAATTAGGCATTTTCCAAGAAGCTCGTGCTCCTTTAGATGAAGTTTAAATTCCTGAACACTTAGTCCTTAGTCTAGTCCTTCCTTTCCATACTTGACAATCCCACCTCACTAGGCATCTCATCTGCGTTAAATGGATGCTGAGCCGCAGCCGCACTGGCTCTGACTATACTTATCCCAAGCTAATCAAAACTGATCTTGCTGGGTGTTGGCGGTGCACGCCTTTAATCCCAGCACTTGGCAGGTAGAGACAGGTGGATCTCTCTGAGTTGGAGGCCAGCCTGGTCTACAAAGAGAGTTCCAGGACAGCCAGGGCCATATAGTGAGGCCCTATGTCAAAACCAGACTCAAAGGTCTGATTTCTNCCACATCTTCCCAGACTACACTGAATCCTTGACCCCACCAATGTCAGTCCTTAGTACTCGGAATTCTAGGCACAGAAAGGAGGGAAGAAAAGCAGCTCACAATCCTTTTAAAATAAGCAATTGCTGAATATTGACTACAGAAGGCTTTTAAGTGAAAGCCGTATGTGATTTGAATTGTCTACACAACCCGTGTAATTACTTTACCAGTATAAAATTAACATTTCAAAAAATNAGCNTAGAAGATTTAATTAGGCATGTTTCCAAGTTACAGATTTTCTTGTAGGGTTCATCTTTGGTGTTTTACATAAATAGCTTATGAGCAGTAGCAATACCTCACATGAAAACCNGCNTCAGCTTTCTGGCTGTGTTCCTGGGCACTTGTTACAGGATACTTTAATCCCTTGGTGAAAAAGAAGGGCAGATGGTACCCTTTTTCTTTTTTTACAGTGACAAAATCCCTGAGACAGACAACTTAAAGGCAGCAAGGTTGGTTTGGGCTCATGGCGTCACGGTTCCGGTTGATNGTTGGCGGCTCCCTTGTGCTAGGTCTGAGCTGAGACATCATCACGGCAGGGGAGTATGTAGCGGAGGCGACTGCTGTCCTCAAGGCAGTCAGGGAGGAGAGCAATGCACCAGTCTTTGATGGTCCGCCTGGTGTGACCCACTACCTCCTGTCTCTTATACACATCTAGATGTGTATAAGAGACAGCATCGTAATAGTCCGTTTAGCTATAGATCTGTGGGTAGATGGAAGCCGCCATGAGACAGCCACCTCTGAACAAGGCCNNACTGGGGAGCAAGCCTTCAACACACGGCCTTTAGGAGACATAGTAGGTCCAAACCATAACAGCCTCAATAGACTTTGAAGCTGCCTGCTGTCCAGGCAGTGCTGATTAGCAAGTCAATGTGGCTCTGAGCTGTAGAGAGCAGGCAGACTGGACCTTACTATACAGTAAGGGTTTACTAATAGTTGTAGGCACACAGTGGTTTTTAACCTTCCTAACGTCACAACCCTTTAATACAGTTCCTCGTGTTGTAGTGACCCCAGACCATAAAATTATTTCCATTGCTACTTCATAATTAATTTTGCTACTATTATGAATCATAAATATTTTTGGAGGGGGGGGTTGTTGAAGGGGTCATGACCCACAGATTGAGAACCTGTGGCATAAAGCCTGTCATAGTTGCTCTCTGGTAAGTTCTTTCATTTCTATTGCACTCTTTAAAAAAAGTCCACTTTGTAGTTATTTAATGGTTTTGAGACAGGCCTAACTGCCTTTTCACACAAGCAAAGAAGACAGCACAGAGGCTAAGTAGCTCCCTAAAGTTTGTATAACTAGCAAAAGGTGAACTCAGATGTCTTTGTTATAAACTACCTCGTTTCTAAAACTTGATCTTTTTTAAAGCAAAGGCAGTTACCAATCATACTTAGAGATTTTTCTTCCTGGTTGCTAGGATACTGAAGTTAAGGCATATCCCAACTCTGAGGTCACGTTCCCTGTGTGCATATAAAAATTTATTGTGTAAGTTTTCATCTAAAATACCTAAATTTTCCTGGGTTATGGTGAGTTGTGCAGGTTACACTTGACCAGAGAACACAGCGAATGATAGGCTTAACATTCTCTTCCCCAAAGAACAGCTTGGGAAGCAAAGCTATAACAGCTTTTAGAGATTTAAGCATAGAGGGAACAAGATGTGAAGGGGGTGTTTGGCTTTTGCTCATAATCAGGGAAAGGGTCTGCAATCCAAGGGACAAAAAAGGCCCTAAGCCACCATCTTTAGGATTAGTGATGTGAATTCTAGTTTANTTTTAGGAACANAATTAGCAGGGATTAGTGGCCCATTGTAAATGTAAAATTGGGCAGGTCAGAGAAAAGGAGACTTGACCTGGAAGCCTGGAATGTAGTAGTTCTCTTCAAATGTCATAAATGATGCCAGATGAGTGGCACTTGCTGGTAATCGCAGATAGTCACGAGCCTAAGACAGGAGGATCTCTTNAGCAGCAGAGTTCAAGGCCAGTGCCAGGCAATGTGACTAGAACTCTATTTGGAAAAAGGTGAAAGCAAAGGATTAAAATGAATGGATTAAGGAAAATAATCCTAGGCAGAAATACAGCAAAGCAGGAAAGAANGAAGACGTCTACTAATAAATTAATTAATTAATACAATGAACATTGGAATTTAATGTTGAATTCAAACACATGACAACCACGATGGAAAAGGCCAACAGATGGAGTTAAATATTAAAATGTTCCGTCAACATCAAGGAAGTATTGAAAGTAATGGTTTGTATTAAATTTAATCAAAGCTTGTAATATTTTAAAAGTTGAGTAGGAGAAAATTGAGTACTTGAGGACTTTAATTTAGGTGGGGTTGCTTGGGTAATCCAAAAGAAGGCAAGATCAAAGCGAAAAGAAATAGAAATAGTCGGATGGTAGAGAAAACTCCACCCAAATGAGTAATTGAATCCGAGTTATGTAAATACTTCAATAAACTAAGCTTGTTGGACTAGAGAGGGGTAAAAACCTTACCTACTTCCTGTTTACAAGACACTCTCCAAATAAAGGTGCCCAGGAAATGGAAGGACAGAAAAATGAGGGTGACAACCACTGAAACACTGATGTGATTCTACTATGTCGTGGAAACCAAACTTCAAATAAAACACGACTGAAGAGAAGATTTACAACTAAAAAGTCACATAATCAAAGCTCCATAAATCTAAATAACACTGTTTCTACATCACATGGCAAAGAAAGCTGAGAGGAAAACTGGGTGAACCCAAAGTCACAGAATCACTGCAGCACAGCTCCNAAGACAGAAGTAAAAGCATCAGCAAGTCCCCTGAGATACAGGTGACTCTGGGCAAATGGCACGTTCCTGTCCCATTGACGCTTGTATCAAAAAGTTAACAAGACTGACAACAGAGACCATAAAAGAGCCTCCACAAACATTTCAGAGGATTTAAATAATTCAACATATGCTCCCCCCCCCTCAGGTCAGGGGAAATGTGCTGGAAATTGGTAACAAAAGATGACTAGAATTCTCAGATTTGCCTGAACTGCTTAGAAATTAAATATCTCTATATAAATTGTGGCTCAAAGAAGAAATAAACAGTATTTTAAACCAAATACTAAAATGAGCCATGCCAAGAGTTGGGGACTGCAGCTAAGTCAGAATACTCATTCTACATTCATTAGGAGTTTTGAAAGGTTAAGAAACTCATCTCTAGGTGCAAAAAATNTAGAAAGGGCCTGGAAATGGAGTCAGCTCANCGGTGCAGAGCTTGCCTTGCATATGTGAACCTGAAGATGCCCGATATGGCAGAAGAAAACAGTAGAAAAGGAGCTCACTGACCAGCCAGCCCAGCCTGATCAGGAGCTCCAGGCTTTGTGAGAAAATATGATCATCCGCANGCACTTTGGCCCCTCCTTTAAAGCTATGACTATTGAAGGAACACAAGCTGTGGGTCTGATTGTTTAAAAAGAGATGCTTTTACCAGGCAGCCTGGGTCTCCCAGATGCTAGGATTTCAGGTGCACGCCTGGGTGAGCATAAATATTTAGCAGATCGTGCTAATTCCAAAGCTCCTCAAAGNAAAGCTCAGTCNGGAGAAAGTCCTGAGCTATTTGGAACCCTGTAAGACTTCATGTGGCAACCACACTATGCCATACAGTGGTTGTGTGGGTTGTGTTAGCTACGAATTTTGGTTACCTACTGAGTATGTCTCTTCTTTCCTCGATGATTCCATAATGTTTGTTTTTGTTTGTTTTCCAGACAGGGTTTTTCTGTGTAGCTTTTGCTGTCCTGGAACTAGCTCTGTAGACCAGGCTAGCCTCAAACTGAGAGATCCGTGTAGTTTGTTTGTTGTTGTTGTTGTTGTTGTTGTTGTTGTTTGTTTGTTCTTTTTTCTCTTTGGGGCCTCACCACCCAGCTCCCAAATAAATACACAGAGACCTAATCTTACTTATGAATGCCTGGTCTTAGCGTGGCTTATTTCTAGCCAGTTTTTCTAACTTAAATTATCCCATTTCTCTTCTATGTTTTGCTTCTGGGCTTTTTATATTTCTTTATTCTCTATGTCTTTCTTCCCTTCTTACTTCATGGCTGGCTGTGTGGCTGAGTAACTGGCCCCTGGCAATTTCTTCTCCTTCACCTCCTCCTCTTCTATTTATTCGCTCTGCCTGCTAGCCCCACCTCTTTCTCTCTCCTGCCTCGCTATTGACTGTTCAGCTCTTTATTACACTAATCAGATGTTTTAGACAGGCAAAGTAACACAGCTTTACAGAGTTAAAACAAATGCAACATAAAAGAATGCANCGCATCTTTGCATCATTAAATAAATGTTCCATAGCATAAATGAATGTAACACATCTTAAACTAATATTCCACAACGGATCCATCTGCCTCTNCCTCTCAAGTACTGAAATTAAAGGTGTGTACCACCAAGCCCGGCACATCACCATACTGTTTTAAACTACATTTTATGTATGGTTTTTATCTGAGTTTTATCTATTTATTATTTGCAATGCTGGGTATTGGATCCAGGGCTTCATATATTACAGGTTAGTGCTCTACCACTGAATTATAGCCTTATCTTATTTGGGCTAAGATATTATCTGATAAAACTCCTTATTAATAATGCATTTAATTCTATTCAAGTTTTCTCCANTGTCTAACAGACTCCCTTGGAATGATGTTGAAGGCACCCTTGGTCAAAATTACATTTGGAGTATAATTATAACATTGGAACATATAATTTCAGGAGAATATGGACANACCTGTAGGCAGTGTTGACAGATTTATTCAGGATTTGGTTTATTTAGTAAATGATGAGAAACTGTAATANAAAAGATTTTCGTGACCTGTTGTGAACGTGAGAGAGCACAGACCACAGGACCAGGCCTGTGGAAAAAAAGAAAGTAAATCCCAGGGCAACTAGCCCCTGGGGAAACGGNGAGGTTTCCCTTGAAGAACAGATCTTCAACCTTAGTCTGACCTAGTGGATGTTACAGTTTCCTAGCTGGGCAGCTGTGGCGAGCACCCAAGTCATACAGCACGCTGTCCTCTCACTGTGGACTGAGTACAGCTAAAAAAACAGACCAAGTGAGGTGTCTGAGTACTTGGGATTCAGGGCACGTCTGCATTGGTTGGCCTGAGATGGTGTAATTTTCCTGAGTTAACTCACCGATGTCTGCCTGTTGAAACCATGACAGTCTTTCACTCAGCAAGTTCACATTGGTACTTGTATCTGAAGGAAACACTTGTTCAAATCTTCATCAAAGAATTTCATACAAGTAAGCCATTCTTGACAAACAGTAAATTTTACAGTTGTTTATTGCTTTAACGTATATAGACACGTACACAATCATGAATTGTGTAATGTTTGGATCAATGGTCAAAGATGACAGTTCTGTCTGTCTGATGACACCTAGTGACATCAGAGCCATTTTGGGTTGTGTAAGTATACTTTGTGATGTTTGCACAATGACCAAATTGTGGCTCTATTTCTCAGGTCACATCCCTGTCATTAGGGGACATGCTTGTATATTTCCAACATTTCATTNAAAATATTCTCACTTTGTTGACCAGACTGGTCTCAAACTCCTGGGTTCAAGTGACATTCCAGTCCCAGGCTCACAGGAGCTGGGACTATAATGTATGCCACTGCAGGGGTTAATAAAACATCAGGGATGTGTAGCTCTAGAGAGCAGGTGGTTTTCACTGCTAAGCAGGGAGAATATTCATTAATTCCTTTGTATGCTTTAGCTTAGGAATATCTTCTCTTAAAAATTATGTAATACCTTGGTCATGGCAAGTGATTCCACTTGTCAACTTAGGCTTGCTTTTTTTTTTTTTTTAAAGACAGGGTCTTTCTTTGTAGCCCTGGCTAGCCTGGAACTCATTATGTAGACCAGGATGGCCTTGATCTCACAGAGATCCACCTGCATCTGCCTCCCAAGTGTTAGGTTTACCACACCCAATCTGGGCTTTCTTATATAACAAGTTCTGGAACATAGCATTTGGTGGGACAAATGAGAATACAGTGAGCTGCTTATGCATACAAAGAGATTCTGAAGTAATACGTAGCACCTAACAATTCCCTGGGACTGTTGTTACTGGTCACCTGTTGATGAATCTTTGGTGAGGCATAACCACACAATTAATTGTCCTGTGTAGATATTATGATTTTAAAGACTTTAATCTCTCTCTCTCTCTCTCTCTCTCTCTGTGTGTGTGTGTGTGTGTGTGTGTGTGTGTGTGTGTGTGTGTGTGTGCACATGCTCGTGTGCCAGTAGAGGCCAGAACAGAGTGTCAGAGACGTGGATCTGGAGGTAAAGGCAATGGTGTGCTGCCTAACT
The DNA here is from genome assembly GCA_001675575.1 of Neotoma lepida. Classification (NCBI taxonomy): domain Eukaryota; kingdom Metazoa; phylum Chordata; class Mammalia; order Rodentia; family Cricetidae; genus Neotoma; species Neotoma lepida. The sequence goes on along the minus strand of LZPO01075997.1, from coordinate 197,380 downwards.
TGGGTTCTGGGAACTGAACTCTGGTCAGCTGCTTAGCATACCTGCTGAGCCATTCTCCAGCCATCTTCTACAGGCTTTAAAATGTACTCATCCTTTCAACTTGGAAAAGTCTCAAGACCATGCCATCAAATTACTCATCCGAAACTTTCTGAACTGATTGATCCAAGGACTATAGGAAGCTAATTAAGCATTTCTCCTAAGCAGCCTATCAGAAAAAAAAAAATCCTCAGTGGAATTTTTGGCATGTTTGCCGTCTAAGGATCACCAGCTACACTGTTTATCCCTTCCCCTAAAATGAAAATGTTTGTGACTTTTCAGAAACATATAAGTTGGGTTTTCTGAGCACTAACCAAAAAAAAAAAGTAACTTCCAAAGAAAGGTGGTTAGAACTGTTTCAATAATCATTGAGAATGTGTCTCCTGCGTGATGCTTGAAATCAGACGGCTCTGACCCAGTTACAGGCAAGGATTAAAGAAATCTGCTTAAAATTGAATTGTGTCCGCGAGAACAACTGCCAAGAAAAGTGCATTCCACAGCATGTCCTTCAGAGAACCTCTGGCTAGCCGNGCTGCACGCCTTGATTTCTTTTCAACATTTGAANATGGATGTAATAAATATTCACACACATTCACAGCCTATTAAAAGTTAAATGTTGTGAAGTTTATTGTACATTGTATGCACTATAGTTTCCACTTCATTCATTCATTCATTCATTNGGATGTGGTTCAAGTGCATGATACACTTAACTGAAATATTATTATGAAGCCATCACTTTGTATAATTATTATAGATTAATAGAAAACATTTTTAAGAAAGTAAATCTTCAAGAGGCAGAATGGAAATCAGACTCACCACTCCAGCCAGGCTCTCTGGACCCCTGGAGTCTGCTGGAGCCATGTGATCCTGTGTCTGACTTTCTCCCACTGGCTGATGATCCTGGAAAGGCATTGAGTAACTTGGCATCACCTCCTTGTGTCTTGCTGTCCCACAGGACTGGCAGGCTGAAAATGGCCCATGAAAATGGCATTTTGTAGAGGTGTGACTGTCCTTCAAGGTAAGTCAGAACATCCAGGCTGGCTGGCACACTCTTTGCTGGAGGTTACACTGCTCTGGTCAGTGGGCTTTGCCTGGGCAACAGAAAGAACAGTCCCATCATCAAGGGAGAGAGAGGGCAGGGCAGGTTGTGGGGGAAATGGGGGTTGGTACATGCCACAGTACATCACAGTGGTGATCAGAGGACAACTTTGGGAGTCACTCCTCCTCCTCTTCTTCCTTTACATGGCTTCCAGGGATTAAACTCGGGTCCAGACAGGTTTGCACAAGTACTCTTCCCCATGGAGCCATTTCACCGGCCCCACTTAGTTTCTTCATATTATTTCCTATGGTTCNAAATACTTACATAAGAATTAGGAAAATGTTAAAGCAATACTTGTTAAACTACAATCAGGTTTCCTGAGAATAAGCCTTTATTTTGATCTGAAAAACACTGAGCAGCAGAGCCTGTTTATTCTCCCATCAGTGAGAAATGGTAGACTATGTCCATGCTTTCCCTAACCGCTACATAGATTATATTTATTCTCCATCTATATATTCCCTCTTACACAATAGTTTGCTATCTATCACTGTTGGGTCATTGTCTGAGTCCTTACTACATGTTCTTATTGCAGATACATTTATGGTAATGTTACCTCTCCCAGAGTGACATTCTTAGAAAGGGAAGTTTCTTCCCAGGACTCCACAGTGGGTTTGTGTTTTTATCTTGGCTCTCGTAGATTAACAGGAGAAGTTTTATAATTTTTCCTAGGAACTTCCCCCAAAGGCTCCAGTTTAGGAAGTGTGTGAAGAAAATCACACCAAAACACCTCACTGTTTTAAAAGACTAAGCAGTTGAGACATTCTGTTAATAGTATGCTTGATTCCTTTTGGAGAACTCAGCATAATTGTCTTGCACATAGACATCTCTCAAAACTGTTTCCATAACTGGCAAACTCATTTGATCCTGCCCTACAAGATGTGGTCCTTCCCTGGCATGGTCACTGACAGTACATCAAGTCAGTCAANTGGTTCTGTGTCAATAACAGCTGGCAACGTCACACTGTCCCTTCTGGAGTTCTGTCATTTGAGCCCACCAAATTATTGACTTAACCCGGGCAGGCCTAACTTCTTGTGTAATTAGATTTTTTTTTTTTTGGTAAGGAGATTCTTGTCATTAAGATCATAGAGAAAATAATGTTCTCATAGAACATTCTTCATATTTTTATAGTCTTTCCTTGATTAAAAATAGATAACTAGGGGCTGGAGAGATGGCTTAGTGGTTAAGATCACTTGTTGCTCTTGCTGAGATCCCAGGTTCGGGTCCCAGCACCCACACAGTGACTCATACTATTCATAACTTTAGTTCCAGGGGATCTGGTGCCAGGCATACACATGGTGTGCAAACATACATGCAGGCAAAACACTCATACAAATAAATCTATTTTTTTCCCTTTAAAAGTGGATAACTAGGTATTCAAATAAAAATTTCACATAAAAGATTGTAGAACTGAGTCATAGGATTCAGCAAAAACTCCCCCAAGGGCTTCATGCTTTGTTTTGGTGTTCCATTTGATGAGGTAATAGATGTCAGTGGTATATTTCTTATATAAACCAGTGATGAGCTTGCAGTATTTCTGAAGCCCCATGAGTTACCTGAACCATCAGAAAGCCTAGAGGCAAATGCTAGCACCCCAGTGAAATACTGGCCTGTCTTTCCNATTTCTTCTGGGCTCTTTCTCAATGTGGGNGTCACCTAGAAAGCTTGTTAAACACAGACAGACCAGAAGGCCTCATTGAACAGCCTGGCCATCTTACTCAGGATTCTGTGCTTCACAGCTGGTTGATTCTGATCTGGGTACTATGAAACTTATAGAAAGTGTGCTNTGGCTTGTAAATTCCAGCAACTGAAAGACCCTGCCCACCACAAGGCCTTGACAGCCACNGCCATCATTTATTCCTGGTGAGCATGCCTTANACTGTTTTATTAAACCTGGTGTTTGTTTGTCCAAGAAATACATCTAGTCAATAAACAACTTCATATACCCCTTGGATACACTTATATTTATTCCTCTTGGAGCCAATGTTTTCAAGGCCATTATTACTGGCATAATGTTCAAGCTACTCACCACTGGAGGGGCCAAGATTCAGGGGAGAAGTTGACAGGAAGGAATCACAGTTACTCAATAGGCTGGTCCCAAATCAGATCCAAGCTACATCTTGGGGAATTCAGAGACATGAAGGGCTTTTGTATGATGGGAAGGGAGGTACCAGATACCACAAGAAGGCACCATACTGAGAGGCCCTCACTGTCCCACATCTGTGTCTCCATGTTGCCATCACTATGGATCTCAGCCTTGTGCATTTGTTTTATTTATCTGTCTATTGTTTTTTCTAGACAGGCTTTCTCTATGTAGCCTTGACTGTCCTAGAACTTGCTTTGTAGACCAGGCTGGCCTCAAACTCAGAAATCCTCCTTGCCTCTGCCTCCCTAGTGTGGGGATTAAAGGCATGTACCATCATACCCTGCTTGTCTCCCTTCATTTAAGATAAATAGACATATTACCTTCTTGCAAGTTGAACCTCACACTAATTTACATGTTTTTTGTTAGTGAATTTGAGGCCAGCCTGGGCTACTTGACAATGTCTTAA
>LZPO01075997.1:154594-165481 GCA_001675575.1 Neotoma lepida | reverse complement strand
CCTGGGGCCCAGGCTCTGCAGGCAGGGTGGCCCCCAGCCCCTCCTCAGGTGTGTGCTTCACCACATCCCTGCCCTTCTTCTCCCACCCCACCCCTGACCCAGCCAGGCCACAGTCGTATGATACTCAGGCGAATCACGCTCTCTCTTGTCCCTTCTCCCAGGGCATTTGTATGCAATATCAGCTGAGGATGTTAAAGAATAACTGAAAAATAAACAGCCAAATGGGGTTTCACTCTTGGGATAAGAGCCCAGGTATTTATTGAGTGTCTAGAATCATTCAACAGACATTTATTGAGGCCTCGATACTATGTCAGGCCTTACTACTGGGTATCAGAGAGAGAGAGAGAGAGAGAGAGAGAGAATGACCTTGCAGTTTCACCTCTGTGTACCCAACATGGCTAGGTGGGACAAGGGATGCAAAAAAGCAGAACCCATGGTCCTCAACCCTTAGACAACTGTGTTTGCATGGTTGTGTGTGGACATGTTTTCTACCATGTGCAGACTACTGTAGTGAGAGCCTGTAAGGCTGGATCTAAGGGCTGAGCTCTGTGATACAAGAGAACAGTNGCTGTTTGGNAAATGGCAGGNTATGTGTGTTACCCAAAGGAAAGGAAGACAGAGATGAGATACAGTGCCTTCTCTCAGGCCCTGCTACTCCTGGTCCTCCCAAAGTCNTTGGAAGTGCCCTGTGCAAAGGAGAGTGACAGCGGGTGACCCACTGACNTAGCTCTCAAAGGCACCCTACCAGACAGGAGGCCACTGCACAGGAACAGCAGGGCCAGTTGCCCGTGGCTTAGACATTGGCANATCTGTNGGCTTGATCCCTGCCCTTCAGTGAGAAGCCATCATTGGCAGCNTGGACCTNGTCAAGTCACCATACAGGAACGTCATACCCCTGAAACAGCAATGGAGGTTATCAGGCACTTGCCTGGAAAGGGAAAGGTTGGGGTTGGAGGTGGAGTTCTCTGTGGAGCTGGAGTCAGAAGGAGCAGGGGTGTGGGAAAAGCATGCCCCTTGGAGAAACACTCCAAGCTTAGCAAGGCACCGGGCACCTGGAGGATTTGGGCCAGAATGACATTACATATCCAGGACTTTGCTTTCATTTGAAATGACTTTCAGAAGCTGGGCCTGTGGGCTTTTCTCTGGTCAGCGTCTCATAAACTGTCACAGTAGCCAGCTTGAGGCTGACACTGGTCCAGGAAGTGAGAGAAGAGGCAGGGCCTGGGATGAATCCTCTAGGAGGGGTGGGATGATATTAATGCTGTCAGAATAAACATGTGTTGAATAGTCACTACTTTCAGGGCTGGGCCTTAAGGGCTTCAGAGTCCTTTTACCTCTTGTCACCCCTACAACAGCTAGTCAATGTGGTGACTGTGATCACATGGAGAGAGGCTGATCACTTGCCCCAGGGACACCTTCACAGTAGATAGTCCTCTATTTGATGCCTCTTTGAAAGAGAATTCCTGCTTCTAAAAGGTTGAGTGGAGTTGGAGAGAATGTGGCTAAGGCTGACCAGGATGAGCCTGGGCAATAGGTCCGAAACTCCCCATTGCATGAAGCTCTTCTTGCCCTGAATCGCCCTGTTCATGCTGATGTGCAGAGCTTCTACCCTGGGCTGAGCTGACAGAAACCATAGAAGGGTCCTGTGCCCATCATAACTGCAGTGAGGACAGAGTACACATCTCCAATCCACAAACAGCTTTTTCCTTTCCTTAAAAAATTCTCTTTGCTAGTGTATATTCGTTTTATAAAGTGTTGGACTTCATAAGGACATTTCTCCTCAGTTATATTGTGAACTTTAAACATAGTCACTCACCATTGCCCTCCCCCCCTCTCTCTCTATCTCTCTATCTCTATCTCTCTATCTATCTATCTCTGTGATCGTGTGTGCACGCACACAAGTGTGTGTTCCATGAGAGTAAATACAATATTTGTCTTCTGGGTCTGACTTACTTTGTTTAATATAATGATAGCTAATTCTATGTATTTTCCTGCAAATGACATAATTTTGTCTTTATGAGAGAGAGAATCATTTCTTTATCCGTTGTTGTTGATGGATGTTGATGCAGGCCGAGGCTGACTCCATAGCTTCTCTGCTGTGAATAGTGATGCCATATTCATGGATGAGCAGTTTCTCTGGATTCCTTTGGGCATACACACAAGGAGTGGGGCACAGCGATCATATGGTCGATAACGTTTCAGTTTGGGGGTTTTGTTGTTTTGTTTGTTTGTTTTGTTTTGTTTTAGAGACGGGTTTTTCTGTGTAGCCCTGGCTGTCCTAGAACTCACTATGTAGACCAGGCTGGCCTCCAACCTGCCACTGCCTCTGGAGGAGAGCTGAGATTAAACTTGTGAGTCACCATGCCAGGCTGACCAAATTTCAGTTTTTTGAGCATCCTGCATACTGGCTTCCACAGGCACTAGTTTACATTCCTACCTGTAATGTATAAGGACTCCTTTCCCCCTCATCCTTGCCAGCATTTGTTGTCTTAAAATTTTGACTGATGAAATGGAATCTCAGTGTTAGTTTTGATTTGCATTTCTCTGATGGCTAAGGATGTTTAGCATTAAAAAATTTTTAAAATTTTTATTATTATGTATCGAGGGTGGGGACACACGTACTGCAGCATGTATGTGGGCATAAGAGGAGACAATTCCTAGGAGTCAATTCTCTCCTTCCACTACGTTGTGTGTTCCAAGGAATAAACTCAGGTTGTCAGGCTTAGCGTAAAGCACCTGTACTGTGGGGCGGCTACCCACCAACCCCATAGTTCCCCAGAGTTTTCTTGGGTGTGAGTAGCAGGAAATATTAGATAGAAGGATTTTAGGTTGTAGAGATAAGATAGAAAATAAAGGCTAGCCTCGAGAGGGCCCCGAACCTATTTCACCAGCCCCGATTGTCTCTGCCCCAGGGTATTTATAGAAAAGCTAAGGGGTAGAGCAAAAGACCTTCTCCCAGCAAAGCCACGTGCAGACCATCTCAGACACTTGCACTCAGGCCCGTGGTTCAAATCATCCTCTCTATGCAGACCTGCTGGGTAAAGCCACAAGGAACCTGAAAATGGGCTCCCACACTGTACTCACTGAGCCGTGTCACCAAATAAGCTGTTGAGCACTTTTGCATGTAGCTGTTGATCTTCATCTTGCTGTCTGTTTATTATATTTGCCCAGTTATTGATTGGATTATTTGGGGTTGGTGTTTAGTTATTGGAATTCTTTAAATAGTCTAGATCAGTGATCTCAACCTGGGGGTCAATGACCCTTTCACAGGGGTCACATATCAGATATCCTGCCTATCAGATATTTATATGAAGAGTCATGACAGTAGCAAAATTACAATTATGAAGTAACAGCAAAAAATAATTTTGTGGTTGGGATCACCACAACATGAGGAACTGTATTAAAATGTTGCAGCATTAGGAAGGTTGAGAACTACTGGTACAGATGTTANTACTCTATCAGATATATAGCTGGCAAAGATTGTTTTCTCATCTGTAAGCTGTCCCTTTGCACTGTTAACTATTTCCTTTGCTATGTAGAAGATTTTTAACTTCATGAAATCCCATTNGTCAGTTCTTGGAGTTATTTCTTGAATGAATTGGGATCCCTTTTAGAAAGTCCTTTCTTGTGCCTATATCTTGAAGTGTTTCCATCTAGTAATTTCAGAGATGTAGACCTTTGGTAAGATCTTTGACCCATTTAAAATTACCTTTTGTACAGGGTAAGAGACATGGATCCAATTTCATTCTTCTGTCCAGTTTTTCCAGCTCCATTTGCTGAGGAAACTGTTTTACTCTCCAATGTATGTGCTTGTCATCTTTGCCCCCAAAAAAGCAGGTGGCCATAGTTGTATGGGTATAATTCTGGCTTCTCTGTTCTATCCCATTGGCTACCACTCTGTTTTTGTGCTAGTACCACTCTGGTTTTGTTGCTATGGCTCTGTTGTATCACTTGAGTTCTTCATCCACAATCTCGCCTTGGCTATTTGAGGTTCTTTTGCTTACATATGAGACTCGTGATTATTGTTTTTTCTATTTATGTGAAGAATGTCATTGGAATTTTTATGGGAATGGCATTGAACCTATATATGACTTTGTGTGTTACAGACATTTTCATGGTATTAATTCTGCCAGTCCAGGATCATAGGAGATCTTTCAATCTTCTAGTGTCTTCTTCAATTTATTACTTCAGATTTGAAAGTTTTTATTATGAAGGTATTTTGCCTTCTTTGTTAGGTTTACTCTACGATTTTTTTTGTTTGTTTGTTTGATTGGTTGGTTGGTTGATTTGGCTTGGTTTTGATGCTACTGTAAATGGGGTTATTTTTGTGATTTCTATCCCAGCATGTTTGTTATCTGGATATAGAAAAGCCACTGATTTTGTAGCTCTTAGTCGATTTTTTTTTATTCTCCTATATTTTGTAGGAAGTTATCAGAACTATGAATTTTCTGGTGAAGTATATAAGTAGGCCAGGGTTTCCCAGCCTTAGTACTGTTATTTATTATGTGGCGCTGTTTACCGAACGAGAGAAACACAAGGTACAAAACCCACTATAAAAGTTTATTAGCAGAGAGTAAAGAGGGGGTGTGGAGTATGCCTACTGGAAGAGAAGGGGTGGGGAAACAGGTGGAATCCCCTTCTATGGGTCCCCCTGAGCATGCGCATATGGCCTACACAGTTATGTCACGCATGCGCACGTGGTCACCTGCGCAAATTACGTGATTACATGGCACATGTATTACTAGGCCGTAAGGCCCTGGGATGACTAAGCATCGTGCCTAGCTGCAGGACAGCGCATGTGTGGTCATGGAGCTGGGGGAGTGACTAGGAATCCTAACAAGTACCATTGACGTTTGTGGGGACAGGAGATTCCTTGGAGAGAAAGCATTGTTTTGTACACTATGAATGTTTAGCAATGTCACTGGCCTCTCCCCACTAACACTGCCCAAAGATGTCTCTACACATTGCCGAACACTCCTCCAGAGCCAAAATCCCCTTGCTGTAGCTCTTTACCCTTCACTCTCTTGAAAGCCACGGTCTCAGACCAACCCTAAAAAGCACTTGCTACCCCACGCACACTAGGCTTAGCTTCCCCACCTTCTGTGCCTTCCCACTGTGCCCAGGCTCTTCAGCCATAAGTGATGTGACGGTGTGGGTCCCAGATGCCGGCAACAGCCTCAATCTCCAAGAGTTCCCCAGGAAGCTAAGAACACCGCCCCCTTCTAAGAGTCACGTGGAAATATTTCCAGGTAATTCTAGATGCTGTTCTTATTTTAACCCATCCCCCTTCAACACCCTATTCTTTCTTCCGTTTCTACGCAGGAAGAGGATTACAAATCCGAGACATCCTAAAAGACGAGGAGACTTTGACACTATTTCTCACGAGAAACATTGGCCTGTCTGACTCAGTTGCCCATCTTCTGGTCAACTCCCAAGTTCGTGTGGAGCAGGTAGGTGAGGACCATTGAAGAGGAAGGGAAGATACCAAGCCTGAGAAAGACAAGGGAGATTTTCTCTCTTTTCCCTTGTGCTTCCATATTCAGAATTCATGACCCGTGCTCCATATTCAGGGACATATCTGGGGTTATTGAGTCAAACAAGCATCTGATCACAGGACTCTGAAACAGCACTGGTACCCATAAGACTCCTCAGGTTTTGGAAAGCTTGAAGAAAGCAGAGAAATCATGAGGCTGAACCTACCCTGTGGAGTGGAGAAGCCTTACCATTTATTTACTAATCAAATCTTCCGGGACAGCCATAGATAGTGCAGCAGTATGAGTCAGACAGGCAGAGCCCCCTCACTCAGGATTCTTACATCCCAGAGGAGGGTTGATGGAAACAGGAACGTCTATTGTGTTTCCTGGATGTCAGGAGTCATTGTGGGAAGACAAGAGTACCCTTCCTCAGTAGGAAGCTGACCTGCAAGCCCTTGAGGGAAGGGTTCCAGCCAAGAATGCATGCGTGTGTGTGTGTGTGTGTGTGTGTGTGTAGATGGCCTAGTGGATAAGAGCACACATTGTTTTTGCAGAGGACATGTGGTGGTTTGAATAAGAATGGCCATCATAGCCTCATATATTTGAATGCTTAGTCACCAGAATGAGGGACTGTGGAAAGGATTAGAAGGATTAGGTATGGTCTTGTTGGAATACATGTGGCCTTGTTGGAGGAAATGTGTCACAGTGGTTGGGATTTGGGGTTTCAGAAGCCCATGCCAGGCCCAGTTTCTGTCTGCCTGCCTGCAGATCAGGATGTAGCTCTCAGCTACTCTTCCAATTCCATGTTCCCTGCCGTGATGATCATGGACTAATCTCTGAAACTTTCAACAACCCCCCAGTTAAATGCTTTTCTTTTATAAAAGTTGCCTTGGTCGTGGTGTCTCTTCACAGTAATAGAACAGTATCTAAGATAGTACCCAAGTGTGATTCCCATCACCTATGTCAGTAGGCTGACAATCTCCTTTGACTCTAGCTTCTGGAGGATCCAACACCTCTGGCCTCCTTTTGCACCTGCAGTCACATGAACACATCTATACACAGATAAATGTACACTCCCACCTATATAATTTAAATAAGTCTTAAAAGAGGTGGGTGAAGCCGGGCGGTGGTGGTGCACACCTTTAATCCCAGCACTCGGGAGGCAGAGGCAGGCGAATCTCTTTGAGTTCTGGGCCAGCCTGGTCTACAAAAGAGTTCCAGGACAGCCAGAGCTGTTACACAGAGAAACTCTGTCTTGAAAAACAAAACAAACAAACAAAAAACTGGGTGAATAGAAGTTGGCTCTCATAGTTGCCNCATNGGGCAAGGGCAGCAGAAGGACCAGCTTGTATTCCCAGGCTACTTGCTTACCAGTGCCNGGACATGCCCACTTTAGACATTTCTGACCACTCCATAAGCTTATTTCATTCATGTTAATAATTTCCTATACTTACACAAATAGGTGACTTTCACATCTGTTTGCTCCTTTGTCCCTCACAATAATCCTGAAGTGAGACACAAAGATGGGGAAAACTTAGTCTAATGATGGAGTTATTCTGCACACAGTCACACAACTCAAAGTCCGCAGAGGCCAAGTGGAATTCAGGGCTTCCCATTATGAGAGCCACTGAACTGGCTCTTCTAGTCCAGTGGTCATTAGCGTCAGTGACACAGGAGTACCTGTTAGAAACGTGAGTTCTCAGGACCTGCCGGCTCTATTGAGTCCATAGTGTTAGGTATAGAGCTCAATTGTTTGTGTTAGCAGGCTTCCTGGGAGACTGACAGGCTCAGGTGTGAGGGCCATCGCTCTTGTCCTGACTCCCTCCTGGCTAGACGTGACTCCAGGANAGACCAAAACAGAAGCAGAGAATTTCAGATCATGATCCAGTCTTGAGATGAAGGTCTGCACAGGGTGCTGTTATCTGAGCCCTGATGAGAGAGNCAGACCCCTTCCCACTTGGTGGGGACAGCTGATAAAGGGGTTTTTATGCTGGTTCCCTGAACCACCATGAAGGAGCCCATGCCTGCTTTCTGATTGTCTAGACCCTATGCCTGGAAACAGACAAGCAAAGCAGAGTCAGTTCTTGATGAGGCCCAGAGAAGTGGGTCTGGCTGCCTGGCACTGCCTGGCTTCTGTCTTCACCACAGAGGAGGTGTCATCAGCACTGATGGCTCATTTTTCCCGTTTGCTTTTTCCTCAGGTCATTAAACTCCAGTCCCGGCAATGCCTGAGACAATTTCCAGTTGGCAGTAAAAGGGAGGCAGAGATAAGGGTTGGAATTTAGGGGAAATTTCCTTCAAGTTTGTACAGTCATGACCTCTGGAGTTCAAGGGGCTGCCCTTTTGGCACCAGGACTGAGGCTCTTCATAGACAAGGAGCCAGGGTCACCAGGTTGTATTTCTAGTGGATGCTGCACTGGAGTAGCCAGTGCTCTCAGATCAGCAAGTTCCACAGCTTTCCTCTCCCTGCTTCGAGACCAGTCACGGCCCACACCCAGCTCCCTTTGTGTCTCCCAGGCCTCCCTGCTTCTCAGCTGGTCAGCTATCCCCACCCAGCTTGGCTTTGGCTCCATCTAGCTCTGTGACCTTTAGCCACCGTGACCATTAGAACTTGCAGCCACAAGGCCAATGTGCCTTTTCAGTGTCCCTCATGGAAGCTGCAATTGATCATCCGTCCTAATCAAGAATGCTTTGTTCTTCACCATCAGTAGATTTTCCTTCTGAGCCTTTCCTCCTGGTATATGAGCACAGCTCTGGAGGGCATCTTAACACCTCTTAGGCAGAGTTTTCCTGTCCTGCAGTCACTTTCAGATAAACACACTGAGGCTTATATTAATTATGAATGCTCGGCCAACCGCTCAGACTTATTACTAACTGGCTCTTATATTTTAATTAACCCACATTCCTTATTTACACTCTGCCACNTGGTGGTACCTTTATTAGCATGGCGTGTTCATCACCTGCTCCTTCTGTGTCTGGCTGGAGACTCCAGACTCTGCCCTTCTTCCTCCCAGCATTCTCTCTGCGTCAGGCTGTCTCGCCCAATCTCTTCCTGTCCAGCTATTGGCCAATCAGCTTTTTATTAACAATGAGAGTGATATGTATTTACAGTGTACAAAGATTGTTCCACAGCAGCTCTTTCCATATGGGGAATCATTGAACCATTCTGTCTCATTCCCAACTGCCTGACCTCGAAAATTCCTACACATGCTTCAGGACCCAGTTCAGATGTTACGTCCTCAATGGAGATGCTCACAAGCCTCCTTTCTTTTTCCAATCCTCTCTCTTCGTTACTCACCAAAGAGTTAGTAAGTGTCGGTGAGTCTCTAGGAGTCAGATCTCTGCAAGGCCCACATAGTCTGTAACATCAGGCAACATCAGCCACACACTGTAACATCAGTACCACTCTGTGCCTGTCTCCTCACTTGTAAATACAAATTCAAGAGTGCCTGTCACACATGGTGGTTATAAGGAGAGATTGAAAAAAAATCAAGAATGTTGCCAGACACAAAATAAATACTTAATATGTAAAATACTTTGTCGTTGTTGGTTTTGTGACAGGCTGCCATGTAGCCCATGCTGGCCTCAAATTCACGGTTAGCTGAGGATGGCCCTAAATGTCTAATCTTCTATCTCCACCTCCTGAGTACTAAGATTATAGGCCAGGCATGTACACCATGCCCCGTAAATTCTAGAAACTTTCTAGAAATTCTAGAAAATTCTAGAAACTTTCACCTGCTGTCTTACTTCTCTCTTCCCTCCTCTCTCCCCTGCCCCCTCTGTGCTTCTCTCTATCTTTCTTCTATGTTAGGTTTGAACCTAGAGTGTCGCACAGCTAGATGGGTTTTCTGCTGCCCTGCTTTAGCTCAGCCCTGACNGCCCTTTCTAATTCTCCTTTCCTGTCTAGCTTTGCTCTTTCTGTTCTTTTACTTATGCTGTCTAAATGTCCATATTTTAACTAGTTAGAGAGAGCTCTTCAAAGGACAGAAAGCCTGTATTATTCACCTCTATCTCTCCAGTCACTATCCTGGTCCCTCCCTGTACAATAGGAGTTCAGTGAATGACGTTGAAAGAGTAAGTGACTGACTGAGTGAGAGTTTTGTGGTATCCCCATCTGTTAGTTGTTCTGATTAGTTTTCTGTCAATTTGGCACAAGCTAGAGTTATCTTAGAAAGGGACTCTCAATTAAGAAAATGCCTCCATATGATGAGGCTGTAGGTAACTCTGTAGGGCATTTTCTTAGTTAGTGATCAGTGGGAGGGGGCCCAGCCCATTGTAGCTAGTGTCATCCCTCGGTTGGTGGTCCTGGGTTCTATGAGAAAGCAGGCTGAGCAGGCTGTGAAGAACAAGCCAGTAAACAGCACCCCTCCATAGCACATTCATCTGTTCCTGTCTCCAGGTTCCAGCCCTGTTTGAGTTCCTGTCCTGACTCCTTCTAAGATGGACTATGATGTAGAAGTATAAGCCACATAAACCCTTCCCTTTCCTCTCCAAGTTGCTTTGGCCATGGTGTTTTATCAAGTAATAAGTAGTCCTAACTAAGATAGTCCCCATCATACTGGCATGTAAGCAAGCCTGTGGAGCATTTTCTTATTGCTGATTGATGTGGAAGGGCTCAGCCTACTGTGAGCAATGTCATCCCTGGGCTGGTGGCCCTGGGGTGTATTAGAAAGCAAGCTTAACAAGGTATAGAGAGCAAGCTAGTAAGTAGCACTCTTCCATGGCCTCTGCTTCAGGTCCCACCTCCAACTTTTTCTTCCTTGAGTTCCTGACCTGATTTCCATTCATGATGGACTATAAACTATAAAATGAAATAAACCTTTTCCTCCCCAGGTTGCTTTTGGTTATGGTGTTTTATCACAGCAATGAAAAGCAAACTAAGACACTAGCTAATACTTATATATGTTGTTGCCTGGTCCCCATCCCATCAGTTTCCNCCTCTGGAATGTGAGAGGATCAGACAAATGAGCTAATAAGAAAGGTTTCAGCCTCTGGTTAGAGAGAGGATGGGCTTTTGCCCAGAGATCAGAATGAGGTTGGGGCAAAGGCAGAATGATCTGTGGGAACACCCCCTCTACAGGCCCCAGACTGACCATCCACAGCTGACCCACCATCAGCCTGTGCCTCATGGAGGGACCAGTGTAGTCTCAACATTTCCATGGAGGGAGGGGATGTAACAGCCTGGGTCTGCTCTGCTTTCCAGTGTGGAGACCTGTGTGATTAGAAGCTACATGGTGTCTTTGAGACCCAGTCTTAGGAATTTGTTCATGGTACAATGTAGTTGGTTGTTTTTACTCTTTGCAGGGCCTGCCACCCAACTCCCAAACAAATCACACAGAGACTTATTATTACTTATAAATACTGGCCTTAGTTTGGCTTGTTGCTAGCCAGCTTTTAACTTAAATTATCCCAT
>LZPO01075997.1:121527-147642 GCA_001675575.1 Neotoma lepida | reverse complement strand
TGTGTGTGTGTGTGTGTCTGTGTGTCTGTGTGTATGTGTGTGTGTATATGTGTGTGTGTGTATATGTGTGTGTGTGTCTGTGTGTATATCTGTGTGTGTCTGTGTGTGAGGATGGTAGAAACAAAACGCAGCCAGCAATGGGGTTTTAAAAACCATCAAGCCACTCTAGGTGTATTCGGTTTACAGCATCTGTCTACATCTACCAAGTCAGTGATTATTGGGGTGGAGGGAATCGCCTTGGCAAATAGATTTCAATAAAGAAGGAAATAGAAGAGAGGCCTTTTTTTNAAAACAAACCTTAGGCTGATGATCTTATCTTTTTGTCTGTCTTGATTTCTTCTAGGTTCCAGATGTATACAGTAGCTAGAACTTGTTTTGTTGACAGACCAGGTGCAACTTTATAGATTGAGGAAGAATTCCCGACTGGTAAAAGCTAAAGTGACTTGGGACAGAAGCCAGCCCTGGGAAGGGTGCTGGTTCAGAAGATGGGGCTTGGGGTCCCTGTCTGTGTTCAGTCACTGTAGATCATGTACTTACAGTGTGTGTTACCCACATGTTAGACGGCAGGTTTGCTGCAGAGGATTTGGGCTCCCCATACTTCAGCATTCTGCAGAACAGCAGCTCTGAACTGTTTTTATGGATTAGGCTTGTGTTTGAGACTCTGACACCAGCTCGAAGCCTTTCTCTAGGGAATGTAAAGTTCCCACAGATGTGAAAGGTGTGGGGACTCATGGGGCCATTGAAGCCAGACCCCAGGTTAAATGCTCTTGCAATGAAATACCTTTCCTACCTACCACTAATACAAAATACCCCAGTGGGTCTCATATACAAAGCAAAGATTTTGTTGTTGTTGTTGTTTTCAAGAGTTAAAAAGCACTCTAAGAATTTAAATGGGAACATGAATGACACAGATCTGTTTCTCCTAGAAGCACTTATATGAATGGATATGCACACAGAATCTATTACACACAGGCCAAGATCACTCAGGACAGAGACAGGACCACATGGCCCACTTGTGTCACANCTCAGACAGGGCAGACACTGAGGGTGGTGGGACTGTTTGTCTGCATTTGGGCATAGAAGGGACTTACAGTTAAAACCCAGCTTCATGAGGTAGAAAACTCACTTGCACATTANGCAATTAGAACGCCAACAGAATTCAGCCATAAGGTAGACCCCATGTCACAGTAACCCAGTATATACTGAGCTTCAGAGCCCAGGGGTGACAGATAGATTATCACAACACAGATGTGACCCTCACGTCTGGGGTCCAGAACAGTCGAGCTCCTACAGTTGTCATGAGCATCTTAGCACCAAGGCAGCTCCACTCTGGCTAACTCCCAGAACCCTGAGCTGCTGCCCACAGCTGGGCCTCAGCACCAGCCATGTATTTCTTCCTCCTGGGTAGATGCAGGGTTGCAGAAAGCCATGCTAGTCACTGGTGTTGACCTTGGCTCTTTTCATAACTCCTCAGCATTGGCTCTTGAGTNTGGGACCAGAGTTAGAGGACCAGAGTCCTAGGCCACCTACTGGCACACANAAGCATCCCCTAGTGGCCTAGAGACTGCTTTCTGGCTATGGGTTGACACCCAACTTGCTGTTGTTTATAGAGAACTCTTTCTTCCTCATTCGTGAAATTGACAATATGACCCCATTCTATACACATCATGGGATTTCACAGAAATTCGTATTAGAGAAAAGATAGGAAATACACTTTGAAACCAAAGATGTTTTGCTTACACCAAAGTGAAGTCATGGGCTAGGAGCTAGTTCAGTCAGCAAAGTGTCTGGCCCACAAATATAAGGGCTTGTGTTCAATACCTAGAACCTATATAAAAAAGCCAGAGATGATGGAGCACGCTTATAAATCCCTGCACAGAGAAAAGTGTATTCCTAGGGCTCACTGGCCAGCCAGCCTAGCATACATAGCAAGCTCCAGACCAGGTCAAGACCCTGTCTCAAACTTTAAAATTAATATTAATTAATTAATTAATTAAAGGGTGAATGGTGCCTGAGGAATGACCCCTGAGGTTGTCCTCTGTCTTGTACATACGTGTGCACATACACACACATGTGCATGCACACACACACACACACACACACACACACACAGTGTGGGAGGGTGGCCGAGGAGAACACACTCTGCTCTGCAGTGGCCCCTCTGCTCCTTCCTCGCACCCCAGCGACCCGAGGAAGAAACTCTGTCTCACAAAATGACCTTTCACTGCCCCCTGGATTCCGAGCTCAGTTTTGCTTTCATCAGAAACAGACACTAGAACAGAAGTCATCAGAAGGGGACAAGGCCTTAGTTTCTGTTGCACTAAAGACAGCTCTGTAACTTGTCTGCTCACATACCCCAGAGCCCACCCTCTGCTTCAGGCCTTCAGACACCATTCCTTCCAGTGCCAGGAGACAGCACGTCTGGTTGACCTCTCCCAGTAGAGACAGTTTGGCATGTCCCCCCACCCTCCTGTGACTGAGTCTGAATTCTCGACTCATGACGCATTTCCTAGCATGCAGGGTGCCCCCTTCACCACCAAAGCAGCTTCCTCTCTTTTTATCCCATGCTTAACAACTGTCAGGCCGCAACAAACATGCTTGAAATCCACAGTCTTCCAGTTACCCAGCAACAACTTCCCTCCCGGATAAACCTGGGCTTCCTGTAGCAGCTGCTGGGCAAGGAACCTGACAGTCCGGGGCTGTCTGTCCACGGCTTCACTTGCCCTATACTTCTGGTGTAGCTGCTTTCAAGACAAGCTACCCACCCCTGACTCCAGATTCTTTAGCGGTTCCTAGAAACCATGTTATCCTCATAAAGGCATTTTTAACCTAATGCTACCTAACCATAAACCATGTGTTGGGTTTATCTTCAACTTAGAAATGAATATTGCACATGCCTTTAATCCCAGCACTCGGGAGGCAGAGCCAGGTAGATCTCTGTGAGTTTGAAGCTAGCCTGGTCTACAGAGCTGGTCCAAGACAGCTAGGGCTANACAGAGAAACCTCTGTCTCGGAAAACAAACAAAAAAACAAAAAACAAAAAACAACAAAAAAGAAATGAATGTTGTTTCCAGATTGGCTCCTTTGAGTTAGGAAAAGCCCATCAATCATAGGCCACTCCTTTCATGTGCTGATGGAGTGACAGCTACCAAATGAGTGAATTCCATCAAGATGCTTAGGGAACTGTTAATGCTTTGATTTCACGCTGGTATACAGATTGCATATTCCAAGGGAAAAGAATATATTTCATCTTCCAAGAAACTTAACAGAGGTCTCAGAAGCCCCCTATGAGGACCTTATATTGCTTAAGTAGGGTTTCACTGCTCAGGGACCACTTAGACCAACCACAATTAATAAAGACACACACTGTTGCAACCTTATTTGTATAGCCAGTCTTTCTTAAGAAGTTTAATTTGACCTTGACCTCAAGCGATCAGTCCCAAACCTAATATGACATAAAGTTATTTGTTATTTAAAATAGTAAGAGAACTTGCTGATCTAGGAGTCTGGAATGTGTGTAATAGTATTATTTGCCATTTTGATCCCTGTCCCTTTTTTCTAGAAATGTTTCCACATTCCCNTTCAAATCAAGTTACAGCCTCTTCTGGCTCTTTTGGCAGAGGCACTGGTCTTATGAAGTGGGATTGATAATGGGAAGGGAATTCAAGGAAGAAGTGAGCCCCGAGGAAGTTATTTTATAATTTATAGCAACATCAATTAAAAAGCTTGTGAGCAGACACAGAGTGGGGCTTCCTGGGAGCCAGGCACTGTTCTGAGATGTGAGCAACTTCTCCAAAACACAAGTTCCTCATTATTTGTCATCCCCATGGCAAAGAACTAGGAAAGGAAATGTAGCTAGGACACCCAGTGTATGATAGGTAGATATTATCCAATTATTAGCAAGATCAAAAAAGAAAGTGTTGACCAGACACAAAAATGCATCTCACGCCATGGCCCCAGGCTTGCTTACCCCCTGATTCCTAGTCAGGTTTTTATCTGGCTGTCTCTGCAGGCTGACTCTTGATGTCTGCCTTCACATTCCTCTCTCCACCTGGAATTCCAGACTCCCTACACCCTTCTGTGCACAGATACTACTGCCTTCATCCTTGCAACCAGCTCATCCCTTTATCAGCTCAAGTGTCACCGTCCTAGTCCCTAGCAGTGGAACTGATTACTCCCTTTCTGGCAAAGANACCACTCATGGAACCTAAAACCCCAAGAGACTCTGTCTCTTTGCTACAAGATTAGTCTACTGTGCATTAATACAACACANATCCATGGATCATGTGTGCCTGCTCTGAAGATCTAAATATAAAGCCTGGTGCTCTGCTTAAGGAGTTTACTATCTAATGTAGTGAATGCTTCTCAACCTTCCTAATGCTGTGACCCTTTAATACAGTTCCTCCTGTTGTGGTGACCTCCAACCATAAAATTATTTTCATTGCTACTTCATAACTATAATTTTGCTACTGTTATGAATCATAATGTAAATATCTGATATGCAGGATATCTGATATGCAGTTCCCCCAAGGGGATCACAACCCATAGGTTGAGAACCACTGATCTAGTGGAAAGACAGATACATTAAAAATAATGGAAGATAGCTGTGTGTGGTGGTGCATGCCTTTAATCCCAGTACTCAGGAGGCAGCGGCAGGGGAGCTTGGTCTACATAGTGAGTTCCATGACAGCCAGGGCTATATAGACCTTGTCTCAAAAAACCAAATAATAATAATAATAATAATAATAATAATAATAATAATAATAATGTGTCCCTTCTTATCTCTCATAGTCTTTAGGAGAGAAGATGGACAAGTTTAGTGAGAGCATTCGCTGACATGTGATTTGACCTATTTACATCCTTCCTCCCTTCCTACCTACTGAACTCAACCCCATTAGCCTAGAGCAAAAACGGGGATTNAAGTGACTTGCCCAGCATCCATTACCCTTAAAGCTATTTATAAGCAATTTGAAAAGAAGTCTCAGTAAGACGGGTGTCTCATCCCAGTCAAAGTAGAGGGCAGAGAGCATGAAAGCATGCCTACCATGGGAAGAAAGGCAAGGATACAGGACAGAGATAGGAACTCGANTGGTACGTGTTTAACTATCTGCTTCTCAGCTCCTGATGCAAACTAGACCAGTCCAACCATTCAGGATAACCACCCTACAGAATAAAGAGATGAGGCTCATGGCTTGTGATCTACACATACCTGAACAAGGATGAAATATAAGCTTTGTCAGGGCCTCTCTCTAGGCCACTCAAGGTGCTCCCTTGAATTTGAAAACCATTGTCTCAANGCTTAGAACTCAGACCTAAAAGACTNNTTTGGGGAGGCTCTCAGTGGTTCAATTCCATTCTGAAGCTGTGACGAATAAAGTNAATCAGGACTTGAACTTNGTGTTCAAGGTGTTCGCATTAGGCTCTAAGGCTGGCGAGCAGCAAAACTGAGGACTTTGGTGTTCCCAATCAAGGTGGAAGATACTGAAACTGTTGTGAGTTGTCCCATGGGCAAGCCCTATCCAAATGTTGCTCTCAGCTAGAGAATTTGACCAGGGAACTTGTCACTCATGTGAATTGCAGCTTTAAAAGAAAAGTGATGCAATTGGTGGAATCTTCCATAAGAAAGTATTTGTGAGTGGAGGAAAAGTGACAACCTGCCCAGCAAGGACACAAAGGGGACAGACTTGAGCAGTGACGGAAGCTTGGCAGGGCCTGTGAAGCCTGGAGGTGAACAGATGGGTGCCCTCCACACTGCCTGGCTTCGCACTCCACCAGCTGCACTGTTCTCCCTCTGGGAGTCTCCTTTGGTGTCACCAGAACAGNGGTCAGAATCACTTTGGTGTATTTACTGTCACTGAGAGACTATTCATGATTGACCAACTCGGCAGGGAAAAGTGGAATAGGAGCCTTTGATTTTTCTAGATTGGGCAAAAGAATTTTGTTTCTGAAGGCAACCTTGCAGAAGTCCTATCAGGAAGTAAAGAATGGCTTGCAAGTACACACAAAATCAGCTAGTGCCTTGTAGCAATACACTGGTCACACCTGCTGGCCGAACCCCTCTCTCTCTCTCTGTGTGTGTGTGTGTGTGTGTGTGTGTGTGTGTGTGTGTGTGTATGTGTGTGTCTGTATAGATGTGTCTGTGTGCACATTCATGCAGAGCTGGAGGTTGACATCGTACATCTTCCTCAGTTGCTCCTCTCTCCATCTTGTTTTTTGAGACAGGCCTCTCTGGATTTGTCTAGACTGGCTGTACAGCAAGCCCCAAGGATTCCCCTATCTCTAGCTCCCCAGCCTTGGGATTACATGTCTGTGTCATCATACCAGGATTGTATGTGGGTGCTGGGAGCAAACTCATGTCCTCATGCTTGTGTAGCCGACTAAGCCATCTCCTCAACCCTGTAACCACATTAAAAAAAATTTATTTTCTATTGATTCCAGCTCCCCACACTCCTAGACAGCAGTTCTCAAGGTATCAACTTGAGATTTTGGGGAGGAATATTATCTGATATGTCACCAAGAATGCAAAAGGTAAGAGGCCCAATGTCATTAACTATAGTTTTATTATGCCTTTATACCGTTTCAGTCACACTTATTATATCAAATAATTTAATTGTACCTCTCACCTCTTAAGGAGAAATCCATTTGNTCTTCCCGTCTAGCAATTTAAAGTCATCTGCTCATATTCTAAACCACCTGTGCTCCTAAGTAGGAGGTGAAAAGAAAATAACCATCCTTGAGATGCTACATCAAGACATAAGTACCACTGGAACCGACGACTTATCTGCAGTAGCATGATTCATTGCAAATGAATGTCAGNCTTTCTAGGACTGAGTGGTGCAGTCACCAATACACCACCTGTAACAATAGCAAATACGTATATGGTCCTTATGGGTACAATTCTTAGCGCTTTATCTCCATGGATTCCTTTCATCCCTCCGGAGTGACTTTTTTGTGTTGTTTTACAAAATATGTACACAATTGAATTAATATCTGCTTATATAAGACTTCTCAAACATAGAAATTGATTCCTCCACTTAAGAGTTGATTGATAATGGGCATAGGAAGAGAAGAGACAAACACCGTCACAAGTTCTTGAGTATATGGTCAACAAAGACAAGAAGCATGAAACAGGCAACTCTCCTTAAGTGTGATGAGTATCATGGAAGGGGAAGCGAAACAGAAAATGTGATTTTCCCTGGACTTTTCCTCTCTGATTTTCCCAGCCACCTTAGGCCCAGCCAANTTGGAAAATAACATGCTTAGAATCTGTATTTATAAAATTAAACTCAATCAGGGCAAAGCAGGAGCCCTGCTTGGCAGGGAGAGCGAGAGAAGGGCCCATTGTACTACTGGTCAGCTCCTGTGGGAATCGCTAACATCTTCCTCTTTATAGCATTTTAAAAACTCCTATCCGTATAATGGTGGTGAAGTCAACAGAGAGTGTAANTAGCTTCCCAGGGCATATCAACACTTTGAATTCTGTGTGGGCATTCCAGAATATCCCTTGCCTATTTAGATAACAGGTCTAAGCATTTGTGAACCAGGTTAAAGCAGATGGCCCAGTTTATATTAATTGATATCAGACCATTTGACCCCAACACAGCCCTTCATTTCTGAGTGCTTTGATTAAATGAGCAACATAATCATGATAATAACCCTCTAGTCATAAGACCCACTGTTGTTGAAGCAATTTAAGATCCTGACTTTCTCACTGAGGCGTAGACTGTGATTATAAATGTGACTCACTGTGTGGATTCCACACGGTGCTCATCAGTTTCGGAAAGCAAGTGTTGGCATGTGTACAGAGAGAGACCACAGGTCCACATCGCTGACAGAGTGGGAGAATGTTTTCTGTCATGCCTGGGTGAATCCTAATGGTTTTTTCTTTCTTCTTTTTTTTTTTATTTCCAAATTCCTTAGAATAGTAAGGGGGTGTGGTTAGGGAATAAACACAGCNTTGTTTTTACTTTATATTTTCCGTAAAATAAAGCCAAGTGGCCTTCCGGGACCAAGACACTGGTGCCTTTTGCCAGTGTCTCCCAGCCTTATTCTCAGCATCACAGATCTACCTTTCAAGGATGAAGCCACGGGTACCATGACACCATAGAGAAGAGAAGCGGGGCCAGGCCCCTCTTAGTTGACATAGAATTTGATACTTTCTTCCATAAGTGAGACATCTTCTCTTCTTTGCTTGAATTTTGTTTGCTTGTTTGTTTGTTTTTCAAGACAGGGTTTCTCTGTATAGCCCTGGCTGTCCTGGAACTCACTTCATAGACCAGGCTGGCTCTCAAGTGCTGGAATTAAAGGCATGTGCACCACACCTAGCTCTTTGCTTGAATCTTAAAACATACACATATATACATGCACTCTGGCATACACACACACACACACACACACACACACACCTGTCTCTTATACACATCTCTTCTGTACTCTGTGGGCACTGCATTCAGGTGCATGTGCTTACACAGAAACATACACATATATACATGCACTCTGGCATACACACACACACACACACACACACACACACACAAAGAGAGGGATTACGGGGAGGGGAGAGGACAAGTCACACCATTCAGTTGAATGGTAGAGCACACATGTGATAAAATTAAGTTAGTAAGATGTTTTCAGGACTGGAGAGGTGGCTCAGGGGTTAAGAACACTAGCTGCTCTTGAAGAAGACTAGAGATCAGTTCCTAGCATCCACATAGCAGCTCCCAACTACCTGTAATCCCAGCTCCAGGACACCCCCTTCTAGCCTCTGCAATCATCAGCATACACATGTGCACATACAGACACAGACCTAGACACACACACACACACACACACACACACACACAAGTAAAAGTATATCTAAAGAGATTATTTTCCAAATATAGAACACCAAATTCTGAACCTTTTAATCACAGAAATTTGCCTTGACCTTGCATTTCCAGAACACAGACATTTCTCCACTATTTTATTTCCCAGCTTTTTCCAGTGTCTCCATCTTGATGGAATAACTTATGGTGTTGTAGT
This sequence comes from Neotoma lepida, assembly GCA_001675575.1. NCBI lineage: Eukaryota > Metazoa > Chordata > Mammalia > Rodentia > Cricetidae > Neotoma > Neotoma lepida. The sequence goes on along the minus strand of LZPO01075997.1, from coordinate 138,621 downwards.
CTAGCTTATGCTGATATAGTCTCTGCATTTTTCCAAGGAATCCAAACAAAGAAAAGCAGACAATATTAGCGTGTTTTGTCCCTAGATAGATGACAGCAGGCTTTGTTTTGTTTTATTTTGTTTTGTTTTCTGCAGCTGGATTAAGAATTGCTGAGAATATATATGTTCCCCTTTAAATGTGGAAATCAAACACACATATGAGCAAGCCTTGATTCTGTCTGTTTTAAGATTATTCAAAGTCAGGGCTGCAGAGAAAGCTCAGCATTTAAGAGCACTGGCTGTTCTTCCAGGGGACCCAGGTTCAATTCCCAGCACCCACATGACAGCTCACAATCTGATATGCTCACACAGACATGAATGTAGACAAAACACCAATGCACATAAAATAAAATAAAAATTAAAACAAAACAAAANCAAAAGCAAACCAAAACCTCTATTCAAAGTCTTTCCCTTTTCCTAGTTTATTCATCGGCCAAGTGTTCAAGACTTGCTATGGGTAACCAGACCTGTTCTGCAGAACAGTGGTCCTGAGACCTTCACCCAGCTGATGGGCATCCTGTCTGACCTCCTGTGTGGCTACCCAGAAGGAGGAGGCTCTCGGGTGTTCTCCTTTAACTGGTATGAAGACAATAACTATAAAGCCTTCCTGGGGATTGACTCCACAAGGAAAGATCCTGCCTATTCTTATGACAAAAGAACAAGTAAGTTTTCTGAATCCTATAGGCAAATTGACTTCAAGTACTGGTTAAAATGATGGGTTGGGGATGTGGGAAAGCTGGGCAGATGGCTCAGTTGGCAAAGTTCTTGCTATGCAAGCACAAGGATCCAAGTTCAATCCCTACAATACACACACACACACACACACACACACACACACACACATACACAAAGCCAGGCATGATGGTGCCCACTTGTAATCATGGCACTGGAGAGGCTGAGACAAGAAGAGACTGGGGGTTTGCTGGCCAGGTGGCCTAGCCTACTTACCAAAAACAAGGTAGATGGCACACCTTAGGTTGTCCTATGACCTCCGTACATATGCATACATGTGCATGCACACTTGCACACACACATACATACAAGCACTAATACGAAAAGTGATGGGTTGGNCCTTCTAAGAACCAGTCCTGGGGTTGATTCTCCTCTCTTTTTAAGTGGCCTTGGGTAAGCGGATTTCTCCCAGAAAGTCTCTTTCCCCTTGTAGAAGAAATGGTGCTCGAATAAGGCTGGGTGTGAGCCATGGAAAGCACCCAAGCCCACTTGGAAAGGGAAGAGAGGGGAACATTTCCCACTGATGTAACTGAACTGGGGTTAAGTTCCAGAGGAAGAGAGGAGTGATAGATGAGGAGGTAACTCAGATTTACAGCCAAGCTCAGGTCAATAGGGTCCTGGCAAGTCACCAGGGGTGGCAAGCCCCTGGGAAGTCGTCTGCTTCACTTTTACTGTTTTGGGGTAGGGTGGGCTCTGAAATTACAAAAAGACAGCAAAAGACACAGTTGGGCTCTGAGACAGTTGCATACAACAAAGAAGAAATGCAGTTAATAGACATGGAATTAGTTGAGACTAAAGCTGAGATTCCAGNGTCGGGGGAGGCTTGTTTGGACTTTCACTCCCTTTGGTCTCTTGCAAAAATCACAAACAGGCTCCTCAACTCTTTCTTTTAAGCAGAATAAACCACAAAACAACCCTATCCTTTGTCACACTGTGCAGGCTATTATCAAGGGGCGTTGTGGCATTCTGTCACTAATGATGAGCTTGTTATTAGTGGGGTCCAGCCTAATAATTTAGATTGCTTCTCAAACCCTCCAGTGTGGCACTGAATGAGAATAAGACATGTGACTTGATGCACTAATGACTATGTTTAGTTATGAGCAGTGGGGAGTTTTGAAAACTGTGTCCCTTTCTCTTGACAGCGTCCTTTTGTAATGCATTGATCCAGAGCCTGGAGTCAAACCCTTTAACCAAAATAGCCTGGAGGGCAGCTAAGCCATTGCTGATGGGAAAAATCCTCTTTACTCCTGATTCCCCTGCTGTTCGAAGGCTACTGGAGAATGTGAGATCCCAGATGGTCTAGTTCCCTTATGTCTCGGACCTCCCGAAGACAGTGGTGTGTGTGTGTGTGTGTGTGTGTGTGTGTGTGTGTGTGTGTGTGTAAATATGGTCCTGCCAATGACTCTCCTAAATGGACTCCTCCGTGTCCTCCCCTATGCACAGTCATGGTAGGAATGCCTCCCTCTGGTGTCCCTGCCTGGGCCCACCCTGTCTGAAGCAGCCTGCAATGGAATTTTCTTTCCCATTCTGTGACTTATATCCCTAGTGGAAATACTCACCATTCTCTGATCCCTGGCTTCCCAGAACAGGCAAAGATGGGAGGATGAATATTTGCTCACTAGGATCCCAAATATAACTTAATGAGACTTGAAACAATAACATCACTGTTACATGTACCTCTAAGATAACTAACAAGTTAGATTCTGTCAATCCTGGAGTCTGAGAAATGGCAATCGTCTAGGAAAGGAAAAGCACTTCCAAGAAGAGCCTGTGGGCTGGGGAGATGGCTCAGCTGTTAAGAGAACTGGCTGCTCTTCCAGAGGACCAGGGTTTGATCCCCAGCACCCACATGGCNGCCCACAGCTGTCTGTAACTTCATTTCCAAGGGATCTGATATTCCCTTCTGGCTTNCATGGGTACAAGGCATGCACGCGGTACACAGACATACATGCAAACAAAACACCCATATACTTAAAACACAAATACAATAATAAAGCTAAGAAGAGGAAGAAGAGGAACCTTGCCCAAACATTGAGGTTTATGACGAGGGCGGAAGATAGAANTAAAGGTTCTCTCGTACATTTCCTTCTGTTTTCTCTCTGTGTGTCTATGTTTAGGCCAACTCAACTTTTGAAGAACTGGATCGAGTGAGCAAGCTGGTGAAAGCCTGGGGAGAAGTGGGGCCCCAGGTCTGGTACTTCTTTGAGAAGAGCACACAGATGACCATGATCAGAGTAAGGATGCTCACAACATAGGATGTGGAAGAAGAAGGGCCGTAGAGATAGNTCATCACTGCTTGAGGCAGATCAAGCCGTAGCAANCAGAACCCCAAGGCACTAGTCTGCGAACTGTCACCGGTGGAGTCACTGGCACTGGGTGGGGAATATGTGTCCTAAATTCTGGGGGAAATTTAAAAGTTGCCACAAGATCAGTATCTTTCCCATGAATTCACTTGAAGGTCTCAGGTTCTGAAAGGTATATCTCCTGAAGAGGTCAGCTTTACACTACCAAGATGGCCACTTGTGTCTGTATGGCCTCANCTGCAACTTTGGAAAGCCAAGAGCAAGAGTTCTCAATAGCAGGGAAATTAAAACGAGAACAAAACAGACAGCCATAAAAAGGAAATCTTCTCTACCATTTTACNTGCTCACTAATACCCCTCCCCCACTCCATCTTGTCTCTCCTCCACTCTAGAGGCCCTTGTGTTTGAAGAAAATGATAGGCATGCATATGCCTGGTAATGGGAGGAAAACCTACCAGCTCGTCTAGTGAGGCTCAGTGTCTCAATCATTAGTCATTAAAAATCTGAAATGCTCTAAGAATAAGACCAAAGAGCCTATGGAATTCTTAATTTCTGTGACTGTGATTCTTCTTCCCAAGGACACCCTGGAACACCCAACAGTAAAAGACTTCATAAATAGGCAGCTTGGAGAAGAAGGTATTACCACTGAAGCCATATTAAACTTCTTCCATACCGGTCCACGAGAGAACCAGGCTGACGGCATGACCAACTTTGACTGGAGAGATATATTTAACATCACAGACCGTTTCCTACGCCTGGCTAATCAATACCTGGAGGTAAGAGGCATCAATCCACTTGAGGACCATAGTGAGCCTCTTAAAGATAATCTCATGGGTAAGGCTAGAGGTGCGTTAGCCAGTCAGCTGGTGTTGGCTTTGGTCTTTCATCCTACCCATGAAGAAGTAAGAGTGCCATNGCCATCTAACAGGTCCTCTTCTCTGGAGGCTCCTCTGTACTTACATGAAGACTTCCTCGCATCATGCCAAACTTCATGACTCCTTTGGTTCTGTCCTCCTCCCTCTCAGTGCACACCTGTCCTCAGCTTTCTCCCATCCGCCATTGTTCCACTGACCTTCTATTGGCCAGTGTACCAAACCTTGAGTCTGAGCCTCATGGATTGCTGGACACCCCTACCCCGAGGTCCTAAGGGCCTGTAAGACTCAACATGCCTCAAAACAAACTTATACCCTCCTTTCCTAGTAAAATTCCTGAACTTCTTATGCCAATTAATTCCATCAGCCTTTGCTCAGATTCTCAGGCCAGGAACATCAGGGTCATCTTTAATTTTCCTCTCTTTGCTCTCANTGGCAGAGTGGCTATATGCTGGTACTTGATGCCATTTCTGTGCTACATGTTTTTGTCTCTAGTTGCCTTATCTCATCCTCCTATAGCTCCATTAAGTGTGCATGTTATCCCTGGCTGTATGTAGACGCAGAAGCCAAGGCTTAAAGAAGTTGAATAGGATCCCACAGCTATTAGGAGCATGAAGCAGAGTCCAAATGTGGGTGTGCCTGAATTCAGAGCCAGCCCTGATGACCTCTTTCTTCCCCTGTCACACCCAGTCCAAGTGCTCTGTCTTTTCTGCCTCCTAAATATCTCTTAACGCTGTCTCTTCTTGCTCTCTGGGCTCTGTGAGGGCTAGAGGCCTTGTACCAGCCTGTCCAAGCAGCTTTCTCTCTGGATTCCAAGGTTTGGTCTCTGTTAATCCAGGCATTCCTCCACACAGACTCCTGCATCACATTCCAAACACACATCTGCTTGCATCACTCGAATGCTGAAAGTCTCAGTGACTCAACAAAAAGGCATCCGGCCTGTTCCTCTCCACTGGTAGTGCCTCAGCTGCTGACAGCCTTCAGTGGTCATCCTTACACCAAAAATTCCACAGAAGGAGGGAACGCCTTTCTCACAGCATAAGCAATACCCCCAAAGGGACCCCAGCTCCGCCAGGCCTTGGGAGCCTTAGTGCCTCAGAAAGGGAGTAGTTCTGACTGGGAGGCCTGGAACACATGCCGCAATGGGGAACTTGACTCTAAGNAAGATTCTTATGAAGTGAGGGAGGAATTTTCCNGAAATAAAAAGAAATGCGTATCTGCTCAAGCCTGAAGTGGCTTTTCCTTTTGCCACCATCTACCTGTTAATTCTTTGTTTGTTTTCTTTGTGGTGCTGGGGGTAGAACCCAGGGCCTCATGCATGCCAGGCAAGTGCTACCATGGAGATGCAACTCCCCAGACCTACTCATCTGTCCCTTGACACTTGGCCCTAAGTACTCCCTCTGCTTTCACANAAGCTTAGAAATTCACTCTTCCATGATCTGCAGCCCTCTCTCCATACCTCTCAGGCTCTTGTCCAAGTTCCAGTACAGTGAGCTGTCTTTGTGTCCATCTCCGGTTTGAACAGCTGGATGGATTACTTGGCATCAGTGGGCACATCTTAGTTATCTTCAGATTCTCAACCTCAGCCGCAGGGACTTTCGCCTCTGAAGGCTGATCACACCCAATAGGTTGGGCCTCAACCATCAAAAATCTAGGGCCATTGGAAGGTTTAAGGTTGCTTGGCATGGTAGCGCATGCCTTTAATCCCAGCACTCAGGAGGCTGTGAGTTCGAGTCCAATCTGGTCTACAAAACCAGTTCCTGGATAGCTAGGGCTGTTACACAAAGAAACCCTATCTCAAAAAAAACAAAAAACAAAAAAAAAACAAAAAAATCAAAAAATTGAACGTGCTGCTCCTAAAGATAAGAAAGGGGGTTAATCTGAGGCCTANAGGAGTGAGCTTTCCTATCTCAGATGGTGGATCATAAGAATAACTCACTAGTGAGAAAAGACCTGGCTTTATGTGTTCTTGAGGATTCCCTGCTGCCCTGGAGCCATCAGGATTTCCCTAGAGTATGTGAACTTCCTTCTCCTGAATCCTGAACACTGACATCACTGTTCACACTCCAACCTAGTTTCTTAGGAAGTACAAAGCATGGTGGCGGCAGCACCAGAGTTGAAGCAATTCCCATCTTCCCAGAAGTCGACGATGACCTCGAGGGCTTTTTTAGAAAACACGTTCTGAGCATCAGCCCAGATCAGCTGACTCAGAACTTCCACAGAGGAGCCCTGGTGCCCCATTCATATTTACAAATCTATTAGACTCGGGGAAAGAGACTTNCTGCTNGCATGTACAGCTCCCAATTGATGTCTCCCTCTTTTGCAGTTAAGCTAATGTCTCTGGCTAGGCCCACCACTGTTGTCTTAATCTTAGTACAGACAGGACCTGTGCATGGGTACGGGTGGNAAGGGAGTATTTCTTTTTCTTATAGTGGTTCTCACAAGGTTTTTGTGAGGTGTATGAAGAATAATTCTTGTCTTGGTTTGATTTGACACTTGTATCACGATATGAAAAGTTCCTTCCTTCCTTTGTTCCTTCCTCTCTTCCTTCTTCCCTTGCTTCCACTTCCCTGTGCANTCTACCTATGTCCCCAGCCCCAAAGGTATTATTTTTCCTAAGCATCTTGTGTTTAATATAGTAGCAATAGATACTTAATGGGTATTAGTCTCTTAAATAGTTAAGAATTAAGCCTTTAGGTTGAGACTTTCCTAGACTTAATTCTCTGTTCCTCTGTGTCCATCTGTGAAATGTGGATTTTAGGAGTATTTACCTAAAACTTGGCTTGTTNTGAGAATTAAATGAGCTAATTCATGCAATACACTGTCATATAAGAAGCATTAATCAATATTAAATATTAATCAAAACACAAATAAACGTGGTCTAAGTCGGACCTAACCCCCAGCTGGTGCCCCTCTCAAGCTCATGAAGTTGCTGACCATATATCTAGCTTCTCAGCCGCTAGGACTTCCCCCAGGACTTTGAAGGGCAGCCCACTGTGGCCAAGAGTCAGTGGCCTCCCCATGGGGGCCCTACAAGGCTTTCAATAACAGCAGAAGTGATGATTCAGTTTCTTATCGTCTTGCCCTTGGGAGTGGGGGAAGCAAGGCATTAGGGGACAGGAAGGAGGAGGTCCAGTAGGAGAAGACAGGCAGTCCATTCTGAGTTCTGCATCTGCTCTTGTGTTTTGGGCCATCTACAGGAGGCTTGAAAAAGCCCCCACTCCATTCCAGAATGCCTGAGTAGCGCACTTGCCATGGAATCCCTCTCTAATGGTTCTAAAGGTTTCTCTAGGACAGGGAAGCTGGCGTGTTACTACCTACACCTTACTTAAGAAGACCAGCTTGGTACCTCCTTTTCGATAATGGGACTTGTGCTAAGATTAGAAAACTTCCTCATAGGCCAATCGAGGTGCCCACATCCATTCCTATTCTAAAAACAGAAACCAAACCAAAAACACTGAAGGAAAATTAGGCAAATGAATTCTGTTACCCATAACAATGGGACACTTAATTATGATACTGGAAAANAACAGAANCTCTGAGAACGAAGAACAAATCTTTAAGCCTTTCCTCTCTATGGAAAGTGAGAGTGGTTCCATGGATTTTCTTCTGAGTAATGAGTGATTCCATGGATTTTCTTCTGAGTGACTAGAAGGGCTAAATCTCTTCCTTCCTGCTTAGGGTGAGGCTGTAGGTGCTGACCATCCCATGGAGCAACCTGAAGGATATCCAGTCTGATGAATCTGCCTTGTGGGTCCAGGTTAAACAGCTGCGTATGGGACTGTCCCACCTGTCCCACAGGGGCTAAAATCTCTGTTTCTTATTAGCCATTCTGAGAGATTTAACACTCTTGATTTTTGTACAATTTTGTACAATTCTAAGTAACAATACAAGGACAGAACGAGGGACAAGCCCGGAGGCACAGAGCACTTAGCACATTCATCAGACCTGTGTGTAAATGCTAGGCTGGGAGACTCTGTCTAGAAGGTGGGGTAGGACCAATACCTCTTCACAGCTGTGGAGATGGCATGAGACACTCTGAGTTCACTCTAAGGATATGTACACATGGCAGTTGCTGCTCTGACCCATGAATCAAATCAGGAATATACTTTTTCTCACACTCGGAAATGCCTGGTCATTAGTCAGGACTCNACATGCTGATCTCTGGGTTAGCCTTAGTGAACTGGCTAAAAGTCAGAGTTGGGTCTGTCTATTCCCAAAGGCTAGGAGGATAGGTCTGGGATGCCGGGCTTCAGTGGACAGTGACTCAGAGGCTGAGGGACTTTCTTATTCTCAGACAGCCTCTCAGATAAAGCTTTCTATGTAGCATCCCTCAGCCCATAGCTAATTTTTGCCTTTTGGCTGTTCCTGAGAAATCAAGATAAAAGTAAGACAGACCTCTTGGTCAGAAGGTGTACAGTGGTCTCAGGACAGGGATGCTAGTGACATTTGAGAACCTCGACGTCTCTCACATGTGGAAAGGCTATTCCTAGACATTGTCCCATCATCCTCTTCTCCAAGTCTAGGGAAACTGAAGTTCAGTGAGGCCTTCATAGATTTATGTGTGTGTGTATGTGAAGGGGTGGTATGTTTGTTTATTTACTTACTTTGTATGTGTGGCAGAGGGCAGTGTAGGGATGCTGTGACATGTGTGAAAGTCAGAGGACAATTGTAGAGTGATTTCTCTCCTACCATGTAGGCTCCTCAGGTTGAATGCAGGTTTTCAGGCTTGGTAGCAAGTGACTTCATCCTCTGAGCCATCTTGATGGCCCACATTTGGTAAATACCTTAAATTCTTATGCACACACATTTTATTCATAACCTATATTTGTCTCTATTTACATATTTTCTATAGAAAAATATAATTATAAAAATCAACAAATTATTATCCTCTGATTACCTTTTAGTTGAAATAAACATATATACCTCTCCTCTTCAATTTCTTTGTTCAGCAAAAGGTTTGGCCTGGAATAAATCAAATACTATTTACAGTTCACACTGGATTTGAATTGCTTAGTACATTTGAATTTCAGGTCTTAAGTTTCATATCAGGAAGCTGAATTTAGCCAAACTTTAATATGAAAAACACCTCTCATCAAAGCATAAAATTGCACTTTAACCAGTAACAACTACCTTTGGCTAAGTCTTGAGAAAACACACATTCATTAGCTGCCTTTTCTTGGCTATCAGCTTAGCCAGTGTGTGTACATAACTCTTTATGAACTGGATGGTGGTTATTTTCTTGAATTATCAGTGGCTGTTTTTTTTTTAACTACTTTTCCATGGTATGTTTAATACTTCTGGATACATGCCACCACCATCCAACCATGATGTTCTCTGGAAATGTATGTTTCAGGCTAAGTTAGGGAGGAAATAGGATAGGGAAGATGAGGTTGGATTGTGTGACGTGTTGTAGAGTTAGATGTGTAGATATTGGCTGGTTACCCATGTTGCTTTCTTCTGTTAATTCAATGACCACAGATACTAGGAAGATATCGTTGGGAGAGTTCGAGGACAGAAATCTGTACCACAAGAGCAATTATTATTTCAAAGGCCATGAACTAGATCCTAAGCAACTCACCGACAATCACTGTATTTTATGCCTCTTTGAGCTCTCAGAAATCTAGACCTTGATCAGAGAAAACAGGTGGAAGGTAGGCTGGGGACACGGAGGAAAGAGACTTCCATGGGCCCTGGGAGTTAAGGTTGTGTTGGGCACTTTTACTTGTCATCTTGCAGTACTGCTACTTGCCTGGTAGCTGTAATTGCTGTCATCATGTAGAATTTAAAGCAAAGTCTCTAAGAGAACACAGTACATCACAGAAGATAAGTGAGGACTTCAGAATTCTTGTTGTTGGTTTTGTTTTTTTTGTTTGTTTGTTTTGTTTGTTTGTTTTTTGGTTCTTTGAGACAGGGTTTCTCTCTGTAGCCCTGGGTGTCCTATAGAACTCTCTTTGTAGACCAGGCTGGCCTCAAACTCATAGAGATCCGCTTGCCTCTGCCTCCTGAGTGCTGGGACTAAAAGTGTGCACTACCACCGCCTGGCTGGGACTTCAGAATTCTAACCCAGGCCTGTACTGCCTCCATTGATGAAGTTCTTTTCCCTGTAACGCACAAGTGCGACCCCAGAGGCTTTACAAGTATTATCTGCTTCAATTAAATATTGGGTCCAATAACGGTAGCAATTATTTTATAGTACTCGGGATAATGAGTTGGTCTTTTTTCTGCTTAAAAATAACCAGATTAAAATGAGAACACAAAAAGCTTGGAGTTCATTCTCTTGTGTAGGTATTTACATGAATTGAACTTGAAACATCAAATAATTACTGTTAACCCTTGACTCCCCAGAAGCTCACTCTCTACAAATACAAAATCAAATTTACAAGTTTACAAATTTACAAATTTANAGGCCTTGTCAGTTCTTCCACAGTCTCTCTTTCCTCCCCTTCCTCATGTTTAGCTGCGTTTAGAGGCCTGTTCTGTNTCTCCTAGCCCGCCACTAGGCTTCCAGGCCCTTGCCGCTTCTGTTCAGTTCCCACATCCTCTCCAACGAAATAGTTCTAAAACCCAAGCCCACCATGACATACGGCTTACAGCTCCTCAGAAATTCCTCATCACCATGAAGGTCAATGGCCTCTACAGCTCTTTCACAGCCTCTGAGACTGCCCCAGACCTCCCAACTTGGACAGTGTTACCTTCCCCAACTGCTCCACTGGCGGGTCATACCCACTCAACACTTCAGGTCTCGGCAGTGTTCCAAGCCTTCTTCTCTATTCTGTATTCCCTCCACAGGAGCCCAATTACGACTTGTCCACATGCTTTCCCCTGTCGTTGACCTGACCACTTCAAGGGCTGAAACTCCAGCTTGTTTTTCTTTTTGACTTCTCAGCTTTTCTGAGTAGATCTGTAGTGGCATAAAGGTCTGGGCAGAGAATNGATGTAACAGAGAAGTGGTGTGTCTGGAGTTAGCCAGCGTGGGTTCTAAAAGCTTCATTCTGTGGGTGACAAGACACACTCTTCAGCATCTATGTATGGGCTCTGCTACTTGGGACAACATGGCTGTACCTCTAGCTGAAAGATGAGGCTAACCCAAGCTATCTGGGTGACAACTACTGGTGTGGCAGAACAGAGTGCTGTGACACAGGGTGGTCCTACTGGTTGATGCACAGCCCCGTTATTATCCTATACAGTAGCCCTCACCTCCAGGTGTTGTTGGAACAATGCAACAGGAAACAGAGAGAGCTGAAGTGCNGGGAAGTTGTTAGTCAAGTGATGATAACTTTCACTGGAACCAGCTGGGTAGAAAACATTGACCTGGCAGCGCTGCCCCCTTATCAGTCCTTGCTCCAACTTGGCCGTTTGATTTGTTTCAATACTGCATTTATTTATTTATCTTAGAAACACTTTTATTCTTTATTGACACGTATTTCCTGCCTCTTCATCGCCCAGTCACAGTGCGTTTCCTCACTCTATGTGAGCGAGTGTTTCAGAAGTCTATTCACAGTGCCNGGTGTTCACAATACTGTTTATTACAACACCTTGCCTCTAATTCACCATCCCAAACAACCCAAAGAGCCCAAAGTGACTTTATGCTGTGGCTTTTTCCATGTAGCTGGAAATAAATGTTGAAGGTTGCAGTTTACATCTGCCAGGAAATGAACTCTGGGATGTTTGCCCACATCCACTGGTGTTCTTCAGAAGGAGCCCCAGGTGTCTGCATGAATACCATCAAGACCACAGGAGGCCTCCACTAGTGTTTATCAGCTGTTTTTGAAAAGATGTGAGGCAGGATTAGAAATCCTCAATGCCTCCCTTATCGCCCAAGACNGNACATAGATGCCTTTGAGGTTTCATGGTCAAAATATGGCTATTTATGCCCAACTGTCAACACAATGTGCCAGATCCCTTTGGTTACGAAGTTCAAATGAAAAGAAAGACATGTTTCCTTATTGCCTCCTCTAAACACAGCTCGCCACGTAATAGATAATTCTGTGAACCTATGACTTAATGTTTATGAACTGGAGACCACGAGGTCACAGCTGAAGAAGGGAGCCTGCTGCCCCACGGCTTCTCCTCCAAGGTGGTGTTTTGTTTAGCTGTATCAACAAATGGGTGTCTTCTGTCCAGGATTTGGGCACAGCTGCCAGTGCCGGAGAGTGCTCCAGCCTCTCCCTTCCACCAGGGTGGGCTGTTTCCAGAGCCAGTAAGACAGCTAGGAAGGAACCATGGGTCTGTATGAACTCCATGTGGTGGCTTGCCTGTTCAGGAAGCTGGGGTAGGGGTGGGAGGAATGAGCACAGCGACCACACACGCACGCGCACGCATGGGCCACATGACAGACTATGAGACACCTTTGTGTGCTTGATTGCTGCTTTCTTGGCTCTCAGAGGGCATTGTTATGGTTCTCACTGAGATTCTGAATTCCTACTATGACAGTTGCGCAAAGCTTACCTCTGAGGGCATAGCATCCTGACTTTATTTGCTTTTCCAAATAGGTATGCTGGGTTTATGTTGAGCACTTTACACTAGCCAATCTTGTTGCCCTACATATTCCCCTAACCTCCACAATGGCACAGTTTCGTAGAACAAGATAGCATTTAAAAATAGACTCCATGGCCTCATTAGAACCCAGTATATTGTAACTGACAAGCCTGTCACAGTAGACTAAATACATCCAACCCAGGACNTCTGCTGAGGGATTTGTCATTAGCTCTGCCTCTTACACACATACATGTTCCAATATACATGCCCATCAGGCAAGATTTTAACTCCAGGGATTAGTGTAAGTATCAGGAGGGAATGAGGTCACTTGCTGTGAGCAAATGGCCTCCCCATGAGAATACAAAGCGACATTGTGAATCATACCTCAGAGGGGCACTTGGGGGCTGCTGACTCACATTCAAAGCAGTTTCTACCTCTTAACCTCATCAAGAAAGTTTGGGGAGAGTGACTTGATATTCATGTTTGGTTTTGTAAGACCTTCTTCCTCTTAACCTACGGTCTCCTAATAGATACTTCACCTAACATCTAATAGACACTAATTAAAACCCTCNCCACCTCCCATTGCCCAGGTGGCTTTGGTGTCTGTCCAGAGCATTGTTCCGACCAGATGGAGTACTACGGGTCAGCTCAGGACAGTTTGTATTTGAAGAAAATAAATAACTGCTCTCCTCCCCTGATGAACGGGCGTCACTAACGAAGACCAACCTGGCAGGAACTTGAAAGTCGTTTGATTGTTGATGTTCAAGATATTTTACAAAAACAACAGTAAAATGGTATTTATAAGGGCTTCACTATTCGTGAGACAATGCAGTGTAGTGTAGANGCTGAAAACAGATTGTGCCCCGAGGAAATTTGTTTCAGTGCACCTTGTAAGTGGGCTCTGAAGGATCACAGTAACAGACATGTTACTGTAACNTGAAGATGTGATGTGAAGGTAAAATGTGTTCATCTGAACAAAGCCCTTGGACCAGTTTGGGGCACGAAGGAAACCATCAGTATTTGTGGTTGATTTTTTGTTTGTTTATTTGGTTGGTTGGTTTAAGACAGGGTTTCTCTGTATAACAGCCCTGGCTGTCCTGGAGCTTACTTTGTAGACCAGGCTGGCCTTGAACTCACAGAGATCCGCCTGCCCCTGCCTCCCAAGTGCTGGGATCAAAGGCGTGTGCCACCACTGCCCGGCCGACACCGCCCGGCCGATGTTTATTTTTTGTTATGCTTTTGCAATATTGTAAAATAGCCCAGAGCCCTGGACACGCTAGGTGAGAGTTCTATCATTGAGCCGCACCCTTGGCTTTTTATTCTGTGAGGTACCCAGTGAGGCCTTTACAAACACTGTCTCACGTGTTTGTAAACCCTTAGAACAAACCTCTGAGGTTGGGGCAGAGCTCAGATTTTGGCGACGGCATCAGAAGCCACAGTTAGGAAACGGCAAGAGGGGGTGGCATAGAGGACCCCAACACTCCACTGTGCCTCCTCCCAAGGTGATGATGCAGAAGAAAATGGGTCAGAAGTTTCAGAATAGCAGCGAGCATTTGAGAACAAGCTAAATTTTGTGTTTTCCCGAGTATCAAGGTCCCCATCTAGGAAAACACATCAGGAAATATGACTATGAATCAGCTGCCTGAGAAAACAGCCAGGATGGAGCCCACATCATCACAGGAGTCAACAATATCATTGAAAACATCAGCTGTTTATTCCAGTATATAAAGACATAAGGTTCAAAGAGAGTGAGCTAGCTAACCCTGGAAGTCACGCTATTAACTATGTATTTATTTATCTCAGCTCTGTTTTTCCCAAGAGTTATACCCAAACTGCATCACAACAAAGTCATTTTATGAGTTGCTGCTAGTTTTTTCATGAGTCTGGGATGCATAGAATCTCGTTCAAAGCATAGAGGTACAGCCACCTCCGCCCATCAGGGCTTGTTAATTTAAACCAATTTGGTTCAGAAAACACGTTTTGACTCCCTAGCATGAGAAAATACTATACAGGAGACCATGGTGAACACAACAAGGCCCTGACCTTAAGGGACTCATTACTGCTAGAGCTCTGTTGACCCACAGAGCTACCAGCAGCTCCATGAAATTTAAAACTCAGTGCTTATGATGCAGCCATGATATCTTTAGTATGTAATAGCCACGTGTGGTTACTGGCCACCATGTTGGGCAGGGCAGATAAAGAACAAGGCAGTCATTAGGCAGTGTGGCTCTCAGACAAGAGACCTCCAGGAACGTCTGGAACTTGTGGATGGCCCATGGCTTACTCTCAAAGGAACTATGGGGAACACCCACATCCAGACTGGAGCTTCCAAGCCTCACATTGAAGACATACATGCAGATTTTGCTTCTTACTTGTGTTGGAACTAAGGCAAGGTTCTCCACACCTCTGGTCCCTTTTGTTTCTGGACAAGCAAGTACATCAGACTGTAAGACCCAAGACATTTCATCCCAGGGCTTTATGATGCTGAGTGGATTGGTAAGAACATTCTCCATGCAACATCCACTGCTTAAAAAACAGAAAAGTGCTTAAAACAGCTTTCATCTCCCCAGATTATTTTGATTTTATTTTAGAAATTTAATTTCAAAGCTATTCTAATTGCCATGTGTTTGTTTTATTGAGACAATATTTCTAAATATTTATGGTAGCGACACAGTCTGTAATTCAAGTCATGTCTACAATGGATAAGAACAAAATAAGATAAGGAGCATTTCTACCTTTTCAACCACTGGTCTTTCCTGTCCTGAGAATTCCATGCTCCCCTAGTCACTTTGAGAAACATCACAGGTTGTCTTAACAAATATTTACTCTACTGTGTTGAAAGAAAACCCAAAGTAAATCCGCCATTCTATGTCTTGGCACCCCATACTGAATTTCTTTCTGTACCCCCTTTCTTCACACCTCCCAGTCTCTAGCAAACACTATTTTATTCTTCTGCAAGTCTGACTTACTAGTCCCATCAATGAGTGAGAAGATGTGACATTTGTCTGAGCTAGTTTATCTTATTTAAATACACACCAGTTCTAAACTTGCCTAACAGCCAAAATGGGATTATTTATAGCTTATCTTTGTCAAACCTGGTCATCTCACTGAAGCCAATTTAAATATGTGTTCTGTGTTTTTGTTTTGTTTTTTACTTGTTTTCGTTTTTGTGTTTTTGAGATAGNGTTTCTCTGTGCAGCCCTGGCTATCATGGAACTCAGTCTGTAGACTCACCCGAGCTCTGCCTGCCTCTGACTACTGAGTGCTGGCATTAAAGACACGTCACCACTGCCATGCTAGTAAACACGTGTCCTATTAACTCAGTCCTGAAGCCTCCTTGCCCAAGCAGCAACTGCCAAACCTGTCTTCCATAGTGGTGCTGTGGGTTAATTACTGACAAACTGGCTTCAGGCTGGCTTCTTCAGCTGCCTAAGAGTCTATGCATTAGACACCACGCATGCACACACAAAACTATGAATGGTTTAAGCTGCTTCTGCCCAGAAGAAATGAAAATTCCTTGGTGTATGATATACTGAAGTCCTTNGTCTTGTCTTAGGACTGGCCAGTGTTAATCTTAGCCATTAAGTCCTGTTTGCAAGACAATGATTGACTGAAGAAAATCTATTTAGCTCTGTGATGTAGCTGTTCTTACTTGTATTCCTTAAAGAAATACCAATCCAATTTCCTTTTAACCTTACAAGCTTTTTAAGCCTTGGCCCTGTTGATGTTCTCACACACCTGTGTTGCTCCTGCCCGTTATCAGTTAGAAAGTAGATTGCTTTGTTTTCTTTCCTTTTATCTAGAACACTGAGACTACCACATGGGACCCTCTCCCAGGGTGCTGAGCCTAGACAGGACAATTGAGTTCAGAAAACCCAGTGATAGTGGGTTTGTAACACCTTGGAGTTCAAATACAGCCCTCTTGTAAGAGACTTCTGTATTGTGTTCTAATACTCTGGGTTAGGCTTTGGAAGTGAGGGGTTTGCAGTGAATGAGCAGAGTCTGCTTGCTTCTTGCCAGTGCAGTAGAGCTTGGCTCTCTGGTACAAGATGCTTGTATTTCTGGTTTCTTAATTTCTCCTTAACCAAGTGAATAAGGACTTGATACTCATCCTACCACTTCTGGGAACTGTTGAGAATTGCTGCTCTAGAGCCTAACGTTCCTGAGCTACTAGGTGAGGACAAACAGTATTCATTGATCAGCCTACAGGACACTTGTGAGCACATGGTGGGATCCCTCCATAAGCCACACGAGGCTGGATGTGCAGTGTAGGCTATCCCTCTGGGCTCTGGTGTGCCGGGAGGAACTCTGGGCCTGAGCTGGAGAGTGAGGAACCCTGGTTCCACCACAGTCTACCCTTAACTCGGGAGCTTCTCTGCAGTTTCTTCCATAGCTCAGGAAAGGTTCCCTCTGACTTCCAGGCTCTCCTGGAGTTAACTGAGCCTGACCGTGCTCAGTGGTCTAGCCTCATGCTCCCTGACACTTCCCTGTTGTTATCTGATCTCATATTTCAGCTTAAAACCCTACAGTGGTCTTATGGTATTCTAGGGATTGTCTGGAGTTCTCCTGATCTTAGCCTGAAAGCTCATGTCCTGAGAAAACCACTCAGTTGGTCAGTAACATTCCAAAATCCAGCAGAGCAAAGGATCTGGTCCCAACCACTCACCA
>LZPO01075997.1:72442-93862 GCA_001675575.1 Neotoma lepida | reverse complement strand
TGTAAAGGGCTGTAGTGGGTTTTCCTGTCCTGCATAGATGTTCACAGCCTGGTGTCCACAAGGGTTTGGAGGGGAGCAGAATGTCTCTCTAGCTTAATGACAAGCCAAAGGGATGCTTTGAGATTCTGCCTCTCTCTCTGNCTGACTCACATTCCCTCTGGGATAAAAATCAAGCAGCTACACCCTCAAAATGCTCAGATGAATGAATAGATTAAACAGGGAAGAAAAAAAAAAGTGTTGGCCCTGGCTGGTGATGAGAGACAAACAGATCAGTGGTGACAGTAACTGGCACCATGAAGATGCTATCATTGACAGGATGTGTATCTTGTCAGTCATTCTGTCCGTCTGTTGTAGGGGGCCTGCAGCTGTGCATCAAAGGGTTTCTCCACCAGGTGTCCAGCCCGAGTTGATGAGGTAACGGAAGAACAAGTCTTGGATGGTAAGAGCTGCCAGGTTGAACATCAGTTCTGGTTCAGTGACCATCTTCCATGTTGTTGGGTGTGCTCTGTTGTGAAGCACTCGAGCAAAGAGAACACTTGGTGTACTTTGAAGCCCAGTGTCATGCAGTTGCTCATCTTTTTCTTTGAGCCTGTTGCTCCTCCTAACACNATTTTAAAGTCATGCACCCAAGAGGCCTCTCTNTAATAAGGAATCCAATCTTTGTTCACTCCCCACCCCTACCCATATTAAGTTTTGGTCTTTAGAGTCCTCCTGCCCTGTAACANAGTGTGGACACATCTACTCTTAANAGTGTCCCAAGGTACCCTCTGGTTCTCTCTGTGTTTAATATTTCATTTATTATTTTTATGCGTATGACTGCCCACATGGATGAAAGTGAAGTATGTGTGTGCAGTACCTGCAGAAGCCAGCAGAGGGCATTGGATCTGAACTAGAGTTACAGACAGTTGTGAGCCATCACGTGGGTGCCAGGAACTGAACCCAGGGTCCTGTAAGAGCAGTGAGTGCCCTTCACTGCTGAGCCATCTCTTGATCCATGCATGTCTCTTACAGGGAAATTTTGGAGAATCTGAGCTTGTTGGTGGAGAGGATGCATGACATCTTTGGGCAATGCCCACATTTCCTAGTGCTACCCAAGTTCCCAGTGAGCCTCCCTTTAACTTAAGNGTGTATTTATTATCTCTCAGAGGCCTNTCCCTGTCACCAGAGAGATGCAGTAAACAAGCTCACTGTACATGCAAGTGTTNGCCTGTCAGATTCAAGCTCAGGATCCCAAGAGCTCGCTAGAACTCTTTCAACTCTCAATACTGCCCATCTTCAGGCCTCTCAAGAGGCTGACTTTGCAAGTGGAATGCCACCTACCCTAAGATCCTATGTCAAGGCAAAACTAAACTTAGGTACTGACCCTGCTTTCTGAACAGAGGAAAGTATGTGCTGATCAAAGACAAAGTTTCCTATTTAACACATTTCCCCCCCAAACCTGAAGAATCTNCTGAGTAAAATTTGGTGGAACAAAAATGCTTGATAATATTGATGGGCTATGCTTAAAACCTGGTGGGGTGGGGGTAGGGAGGAAGCCAGGTGCATTGGCACGAGCCTTTAATCCCAGCCGAGGCAGAGGTAGGCAGATCTCTGTGAGTTCTAGGCCAGCCTGATCTAAATAGGGAGTTTAGGCCATCCAGGATGACAGAGGGAGACCCTGTCTCACATAACAACAACAACCTGAGAGGAAATTCTTGGAGTCCCATCACCAGTATTTACCCCCATACTCGGTGTCCTGGCAGAATCGGTGCTAAGCAGAGAGCATGTCTTTGGCATTGTCTCTGGATCTTACACTTTCCTCATCTCGCTGTGGGCATCTCCTGTGTTGCAGAAAACTTCTCCTTGGAATCTTNGTCAAGACATTAATGTTTTCTTTAAACAAATCAATACTAATGTGTTTAGTTGTTTTAGTCCATCAAAATCAAGTTGGAATGTCTGTGGCTGGCATGATTTTTAAAGTATGGCTTTATTTCTATGAAAAGACTTTCTTTGTATAGCATGGTCATGCTGCCATGGTGGCAAGTACAGTAGGCAGTGATGCCCCCAATTAGGGAGGAGAGATCCCTTAATCCCCAGTTACCTCCTTGGCTGGCTTTTCACTCANACACACACCCACATACCACACACACACTGACAGGCCTCCCTGCCAGATGGACCCTTGTNAGAGGCTGACATACATCTAAGACACAATCCCTGGGAATCCAGTGACTGGGTCTCACTTCCTTCCTAAGAGAACAATGTGTGTGACCTCTACAAACTACTGGGGCAGAGCTATTTCCTCTAGTAAAGAACTCCCCGGTCCCAGTATGAGATCATCCAGGACTGAAGACAATCACACAGTTTGCAGGTGTGACACATAACCCTTTCATTCTAGCTAAGCACAGGATCTTAATGGGGAAGCTATGAAATATTCCAACCACGTCATTTTTGAAAGAAAGGCAAGAAAACTGGCTTGAACATTAACGTTCACTGGGATTAGAGCATCTCGTACCTATAATCCCAGCACTCGGGAGGCTACTGCGGGAGGATTGTGAGTTCAAGGCCAGTCTGAGTTACAAAGCAAGACTCTTTNTGTTTTTTAAGTTAGGCTTTCAATTTCAACGTAATACATGCTTATCCATAAAATCCAGTTCTAGCTGTTCAAAGTTATCATGCTCCCATGCCTTCCCCCCCACTCCCTGTGTCACCCTCATCCTCTCAGGGCCTATCAACCTCCTGCAGTCGCTGGTTAATGAATTTTGTTCTGTTTGAGAGGACAGGTACAACCCAAGGGAAAAGTGGTGTGACTCTCTAAGAAGTAAACCGGGCATGGGTGTGATTTAGGAAGGAGACTAATCTCCTCTCCAGTGACTTGGATAAGTCNCCTGCAGCTTACTTGGGCCAGACTGGGAAGAGAAAAACAACTCTGACTTAACCCCTCAGTTTCCAATGAATGAGGATAAACAATGCCCAGTGAGCTTTCTTCCCTGGGCTGATGTTCAGGAATGCAATGGCTGCTGTGTGCCAGCTTTGCACCAGGCACCACTCCAAGCACCATGTGTACGTTAACTCCCCATGCACACAAACAGTCTTGAAGTGGGCACAGTTATTTCCTCCTTTCACAGATGAGGAACTCAGGAAGGACTCGCACAGTGTAGCGTTCCTTGAGGCGATACACGTTTGACTGAACAATGGAANAAATGCCCTCCCTCAGGTTGCACAGCTAGCCACCTGGAGTACTCTTGTTCTAGAGTCAACTAAACTAAAAATAGACTTGCTGAGCTTCAAGTCTGCAAGAAATGAGGCCAGGAGCCAAGTGTGTGGTTCATACCTCTAATCCCAGCACTCAGGAAGGCCAGCCTGTACCAAACCAATTTACAGGCTAAGGTGGGCTCCAGGGAGAAACTCCGTCTCAGCAAACACACACACACACACACACACACACACACACACACACACACACACACACACACACATAGATTGGAAGACAGGGTTTCTCTGTGTAGCCCAGGCTGTCCTCAAATTCACAGAGATCTGCCTGCCTCTGCCTCCCGAGTATTGGGATTAAAGGTGTGTGCCACCATCACCCAGCTAAAGATGATATATTTGTACACACCTCTAATCCATCACTTGAGGATGGAGGGAGCAGGATCAGGAGTTTGGGATCAAGTTTAATTATATAAAGGGTTTGAGACCAGCCTGTGCTACAGGAGACCCTGTTTCAACACACGCATGCACACATACACNAGAGAGAAGTGGGCAGGGGGAGGGAGAGAGACAGGCCCAGGCAATCTCACGGTCTTCCAGGTTGCAGAACAGGTTGGCTAGAGTTGGTAGCAGCTCTTTTTCTTGTCCTAGGGGATGTGAAGGAGCTGATGGATTTGGTGTACCACCATGTTCCAGAGGCAAAGTTGGTGGAATGCATTGGTCAGGAACTTATCTTTCTCCTTCCAAACAAGAATTTCAAGCAGAGAGCGTATGCCAGCCTTTTCCGAGAGCTGGAGGAGACACTGACTGACCTNGGACTCAGCAGCTTTGGAATTTCGGACACTCCCCTGGAAGAGGTAAGGCAGAGGTTGCCGTNGTCTCTGTCTAGNGCCAGAAGAGGCGGCTCCTGCAAAAGTCTAACACGAAAGCAAAGTCTTACAAAAGCAAAAGGCCAATATTCCCCACTCAGTGTAGCAACTCTCTCCATCTTTAGCTGGCTTCCTCCTACCTCAGTCCACATGCATACATACTTTCTGCAGCTGTGGTCCCCATGTGCTCACACCTTTTCATTTATAGACTATGTTCTTAGATAGAATGTATTTCTTCCCATGGTGAACAGTACCCCACAAAATGGAACTAGGTTTGGATTTTCCTGGAAGTAGGAATGCCTGAATCAAATTCTCTCTTCGTGTCTCAACAGATTTTCCTGAAGGTCACAGAGGACTCTGATTCTGGCTCTATGTTTGCAGGTATGGTATTGGACCCTGTGGCCTGTTCTGTGTTTCTCCAGGTTTGATCTTGAAAAATCTACAGGATAAGTAACAAAGCAGCCATCCACTCCTTCCTGGTGCCAGAGCCCCAAGTAATGCACTTTGTGTCTTCATGCCAGTGGTTGACAGGAACGAGAAACTGAGTTTGGCTGGGTGGGGACATTCTGGATGACTCAGGATTCTAATCAATGTCAGATTGGTAGATTTCCTCCCCATACTTCACCTCCTACACCTCTGGTCCCTTTTTTCTTCCATAGCACNATCTCCTCTCCTCTTCTACCAGGCTTCTGGCCCATTCTTGCCTGCATGAGTAATAGCAGAGAGTCCTTAGAGATAATGATGACAGTTAATATAACCCAGATGCCAGCCACAGTCTCCTGGCCCCTTTGAGATCAAGATAAAAACACTCTTAAACTCTCAGTTAGTAACCTATGCACTTTGAAATGGTGGGGATCGAAATTCCTGTGAAATCTGACCTTCTCTCTTTTATATGTGTTAGCCTGGGCCCTTCGCTTAATTCCTCACAGCCACACAAAGCGTTATAAGTGTTGTATACTTCCTGTAGAGGGAACAGAAGTATCAGAAAGGTAACTTGTCCATAACACAAATCACTTCTGATAGAACAAGAGGCATGCTCTCACTCTGCTGAAAAAGACCCAATGGGCCCTCTCTCCTGCTCAGAGACAAAGGTGTGCAGCAGTTCCCTCTTGCTNTCTTGGGTCACTAGTCCCCTCCTCCTACCCAGTGTGGCACATTGTAATGTCTTCCTATGCAATGTTTCCTTCCTGCAGAGTTTCTGCTACTGCTCCCGCCTTCTAAGATAGAATGTGTGTCTCATCCAGTTTCTAAGTCACCAAGCATGTATCAGCCATGCCTAGATTTACTAATGGCCATACATACCAGTCCCTATGCACTCCAGCTTACCCATATAGGTCATGTGGTAGACTATTGAGGCGATCATCCTTGCAGAAGGGGAAGGGGTGAGTCCTCTGCAGAAGGTAGGGGTAGCTCACTGTGGGGCCCAGGTTCTCTTTTAAGTTCTTTGCAGAAAGCAATTGAATTCTCTCAATTCCTTCAAAGCCAAAGATTCACATTAACCAAGACAAGCATGAAAACATGTTAAAGTATACCACAACTTGTGCTAGATTTAAAAGTTAGAAACTTTTACCTGGACAGAGTNCTCCCTTTTAATAATTAGCCTGTCAGAATAATAAAGTCAGATGTTGAAGACTGGTCAGCATGGCCATAGAGGTGGGNATTTCAGAGTCAGTAGAGAGTAGATATTCAGGGTTTAGCCATAGAGTGCAGTAGACAAACATCAAACCTGAGCTCCATCATTTGATACCTAAATGGCTTTGGGCAAGGTACTTAGCCTCTTCTTACCTCAGTTTCCCCATGTGGAAAACGAGAATAATAATATCAAAAACTTTTTAAAATCATTGAAAGAATTAAATAAATGCATGCCAAGTTTTTATAGGCATGTGATCTGTGATCAAGATTTAACAAGACCCTCATGGTAGCACTTACAAATCCTCTTACTTCATGCTTGCATGGTTCTTTATACTTGACAAAGCACGTGACTGTCTCTTATACACATCTAGATGTGTATAAGAGACAGGGTGAGACTTGAGTTCACTGAGGCTGGATGATGTGCCTAAAGCCACACAGACTAGTGGATCTTATTCTCCGAACTGTGAGTCTTCATTCCACATTCTCATCACCTCCCACAGTACTGGTGGCTAAGTATGGATGGGGTAGAGTGAGACCTTGCCCNCAAACAACTACAGAAAGATTATTAGTCTCGACGCCCTATGGTTCCCTAAATGAAGAGTAACTGATGTTGTAGGGAAAAATGTATATAATAATCTTTTATGNTTGTATTTTTCAAATTATTGATCCATTATCCCTTAGGTGGCATGCAGCAGAAAAGAGAACATGTCAGTCTCCAGCATCCTTGTTCTGCTCCCACCGAGAAGGTCAGGCAGCCTGCCCAGGGCTCCCACACNTGCTCCCTAGGACAAGTGGATCCCTCCAANGGCCAACCTTCTCCAGAGCCAGAGGAACCCAGTACCCCATTCAACACAGGTGCTAGGCTGATTCTTCAACATGTGCAGGCGCTGCTAGTCAAGCGATTCTATCATGCTGTCCGCAGCCACAAGGACTTTCTGGCTCAGGTACCACTGTGGCCAGCTTGGGCTTAACTCATTTCTCTCTGCCTCGGGTCTGTGGGGCTGATCCTGACTTTCTGTCTTNTTGGGAGCATCTGTGAGGATGGGTTCAACCACTGCCCAGAACACTTTCGCTCCCATCACCTCTACTTCCTCCTTGTCAAACCTTTATTTTGATTCTGGGTTTTGCAAACCTTCTTGAAAGGTTTGAGCCTCATTTAGAGTAAAAAAATAGGATATTACCACATTTGTCAGTTGTTTCTATTTTCATAATGAAAGGTAAAGTTATATGTTTAAATCATTTTTCTAATGACCCAAAGATCAAGGCCATTGTCCTATTTTGAGACAGAGCATCATGTACTCCAGGCTGGCCTCAAACTTGATATGTGGCTAAGAATGACCTGGAACTTTTGGTCCTCCTGCCTCTACCTTCTGAGTGTTGGGATTGAAGGCATGTGCCATTAAACTCAATTTTATACAGTGCTACTGATTGAACTCAGGGCTTCATGGATGCTGGGCAAACACTCTATACCGTCTCAGCTATGTTGCCTGGCTCCCTTTCTATGTTTTTCATTTAAAAAAAAAGAACTCTGGTTCAAAGAGAAGCAAGTAATGTGAGTTGTTTCTTAAATTTTCCTTGAGGCTCTGGCTGAGCATCCCATACATCAGATTCTTCTATGACTGCAGGAACATCCCATT
Source organism: Neotoma lepida (assembly GCA_001675575.1). NCBI lineage: Eukaryota > Metazoa > Chordata > Mammalia > Rodentia > Cricetidae > Neotoma > Neotoma lepida. The sequence goes on along the minus strand of LZPO01075997.1, from coordinate 86,538 downwards.
TCCTTTCACGTGTATTACCTTTTAGACTTGCCTATAATGTTCCCTCAGAAGCCCGTCCTTCACTACCAGCATCTAAATATGAAGTGGAGAATAAATGCCTAAAAGAATGTGTGTGCTGCATGTGTGCATGGTATGGGTACACATGTGTGTACTGAATGCCTTCCTGTGCGTGTGTATCATCTCTCGTACTTCAGCCCGTGTCTCCATGGCTATTCTCCTACAGATTGTTCTCCCTGCCACTTTTGTGTTTTTGGCTCTGATGCTTTCCATCATTGTGCCTCCGTTTGGTGAATTTCCGGCTTTGACCCTTCACCCCTGGATGTATGGGCATCAGTACACCTTCTTCAGGTGTGTACATTCATCCCCGGGGCACACCAGTATCCTCTGACATGTGATATTCCTGGACCACATGCTTGCTAGAAGGGTCTTGACCTCCCCACTTCCCTGGAATCATCACCAAGGTAGAAGGAGTCCTGGGATTGTTCTTAGAAGGGAAGCTGATGAAGCAGTCACTGCTTAGCAGTGTGGTACCCAATGGAAGGCTCACAGGGAAAGAGGATATGAAGCTTGGGGAAGGGGGTTGAAGCTCCATCTTTCTGAGGCATAGATGATCGACCATCAGACTTCTAGGTGTGTATGGTAGGCTACCCCACTTCCAGGAGCNCCACTAGGAGCCCCACAACCATTCTAAGTCAGGGTTCAATGCCTCATATACATGCATCACATGGACTTCAGTAAACACTTATATCTGCATTAGTGGCCATTGTCCATTCTGTCCCAGTCTGACTACCAGGTGAATGTCTCTCTCTCTCTCTTCCTAGCATGGATGAACCCAGCAATGAACACCTCGTAGTGCTGGCAGATGTCCTCCTGAACAAGCCAGGCTTTGGCAACCGTTGTCTAAAGAAAGAGTGGCTTCCGTAAGTCCTGCACTAACACAAACAGCTCCCCTAGGAGACCCTAAAGCCAGCCTGGGAGTGTTGGGAAAGACCCCTCAATCCTGCCCTGTATTATATGGGTCACGTCCATGTCTCTAACGAGCACTTACCCAGCTTCTTCTTTAAGCAGAACTTACATCTAGGAAGCCCTCATCATTGACAACTCTTTGTNTCTTAATATAGAAATTTTCTATATTCTGTATCTATGGATGAAAGGAGACGAAGATATGCAATCATATAATTGGACCTTGAATGACATGAATCATTTCTATGGCCAGCTCTCACTCATTGTTGTAGAAAAGAGAAGTATAGAAGATAGTTGAGATCCGCCAGGAACCTTTACAGCTCAGTGGAGTTACAGCATCTTCTCTCATCCAGTCCTCCCCAAAGCTATTGCTAAAGAGCAAAACGGACACATTTCAGATGCTTCTGATAATTTTTTCCATCTCTAGACAGAAAACAAAACAAAACAAAACAAACAAAACAAAAACCCCCAAAGACCAGAGAGTCCACAAACTAGGTGGTTATTCCCTAGTCTACACTCTGTCACCAGCAGGACCCCGGTTTTGATATTCCTTAAGTGGACTCTAATCCCCAGGAGGGAAATTCCTGGCTCCAAGGAAGAGAAAGCAGNGAAGGAGACATATTCTGTGGAATATTTTCTCATTTTTCCATAAGGGAATACCCCTGTGGCAATTCAACCTCCTGGAAGACGCCTTCTGTGTCCCCGAACATCACGCACCTACTCCAGAAGCAGAAATGGACAGCAACCAACCCCTCTCCGTCCTGCATGTGCAGCACCAGAGAGAAGCTCACCATGCTACCCGAGTGCCCTGANGGTGCCGGAGGGCTTCCACCTCCACAGGTACCAGCATCATTTTTAACAAGTGCATACTATTCCTGTGTTTCAATTGATTTTAAATTATTTCCCATGGTTGATCATTTAGATTTAAAATGTTTTTCTCCATTATAAATAATGGAGTGTTAATATGTTTATGTTAATATGTTAATATGTTCAAGTGTTAATATGTTTACCTATTGATTAACAGTTTTAATTAAGCTTACCATGGGGGCAGGAGATGGAACTCGGTGGTAGACTGTCTAGCATGATATAAGGCCCTGNGTTTGATATTCATTGCAAGAAAGGACAACTAAATGTTACCATCACTCTATCACGGCTGCTGGCTCATCACTGGTCCTGTGCCAATCTTTTTCTTTTTTTTTTTTTAATTCTAAAGCATATGCCTTTATATTTCTCAAGCAATATATTCTCTCTTTGGGTGACTTCTAAACTGCTACATTGCAGGTACCCCTGACTCCCTAGGATTGCGCTGGGAGAAGAAAAAGGCAAGCCTTGCTCCACGGGAGTTCATTTCCTAAATGAATCATAGGCTGCCTGCCTGACTTAGAAACTTACCTTCAGTGTAGCAGGCCCTTAGGGTGAAGGTCAAAGGCTTAGAAGAGTCACAGCTGGTTTGCAGCTGTATTTTACCCCTGAGTCTCCTCATTACAACTGAATGTCACACACCTATGTAGCCACCCCGTCTCATACACACAAGTACATGCATACGCATGTATGTACACATATGTGTACACGTGTGTACATACATTCACATCCGCTCACCCTCACTTAGCACTTCCCCATTCATTCAGGAATAAGAACAGAAGGAGGGCCCTGGTTCAGAGGTGGCTAATGGAAAGTGGGGTAGCAGTATCCTGTAGTCATGGCAGCCAATGCCGTGTTCTGTAGCATCCCTTCCTGCTCTAACATTCCTTCAATAGTGGTGGTCTTGATATGGATGCACCCCATCCCTGACTTCTACTCTACACAGAGATAAAGTAGGAACGCTGTAGTTGACAAAAGTTTTAGAAAACATTGTCACAACCTGCCTCGTGCATCAGGGATTGTCCCTGCCTCCTACCAGGGTTGCTTGGTTAGATGCCGTGGTCAATTCGAGGAACAGTNGTAGGCAGCGGGGGAGTCAGATGCAGGTGATCTTAGGCCAACCACACACAAGCTGGCCAACTTTTCTTAGCCTCCCTTTCTCGGTAAAGTTCTGTCTTGTGAAAGCAATGGGGGGGGGTGTGTATACAGAGCATTTACCACAGTCCCNGTCACATTGCGGGCATTCAGGGGCTGCTACTTCACCTAGCAGAGAAGGAATCTGATGAAGAAAGTGAACTAAAGGAGGAATCAATGGGGAAAGGGAGGATCCAGAAAACATGTGGAAAATAAATGTATTTTGATAGTGGTTTAATGCCACCTTGAGTCCTGTCAGCCACTTCTGAGTGGCAATCCAGACAGAGTGAATGCTTTGCCCAAGGTTCTTGACTGACCTGTGACATTGACTGATCCAAGAAACTCAACACTGTGTGATATTGCCACCTGGTGGCCAAAATTGAGCACTTTGGAATTCCTCCAAATCTCTCATTACTTTCCACTCCTAGAGACAATTTTAAAAGTGACTTGTAAAATATAAAGTGCTATTCAAATGATTTCATTTGCATTCCAAATATATTATCTGATAGCTGGGTACTGGGGATGTGAAAGCCAAAAAGGCAGAGAAGGCCTCTGCTTTCACAGAGATGACATCGTGCATGGGACCGTGTAGAGGCAGTGAGTAGATTCAGGCACAGGCGTGTTCCGTGTGAGATGAGCACTGTGAAGGTACGTGAGGTGACTGATGGATGCCTTTATCTTTAAAACTCAATCTGACAGTGGGTGGAGAGCAGAATGTGGAGGTCAAGGCGGAGTCATGGAAATAGTGTGGGGGTTTCTGAAGAGGTGTAGGCAAGGTCTAGGTGGTGGCTTAAATTGGGGTGACAAGATCGGACAGGAGAGACAGGTATGTTGGAGATTGATTTTGCAGTTAAGCTCTCTGTCAATGGATGGAGTGAGGAAAGGGGATGGGTATCAACAAAGGCTCCCCCATCATTGATGTTGGAACTGAAAAGCTGTCAGGGTTGTGGTGAGTGTTTCCCAGCATCTGAGTCCATAATAAATTTGGGAGAAGAACAGCAGTTTCATAGACTCTAATGTCTCAATCCCCAAGTCTTGACTGTGTCTCTTCACCCCAGAGGACACAGCGCAGCACNGAAATCCTACAAGACCTCACGAACAGGAACATCTCCGACTACTTGGTAAAAACGTATCCTGCTCTCATCCGAAGCAGGTAGGCGACCCTGTCACACTTGTAATCCCGGCTGCCTAGTGACAATATCAACCATGGCAGAAAGTCAGTTTCCCGCTGNGAACCTGTGAGGGTGGCAGCAGAATGTGAGGGCAGAAGAAGTAACTGAGGTTTATGCACCTAAGGGGCAACTTGAGGTTAATTTTCTTTTGCTTGTTCTATGTTTTAAGAAAAGCAGTCGAAGTTTACCCCAGGCACTATTGCAAGTGTCACAAAAATGTATTCAACAATGAAGCCTTACCTCTTACGGAGTTAGGAAAGAGAGACCAAGTTTGTGGGGGGTGGGGACAAAGGGGAGGAAGCTGAGGAGCAGAAGTAGAGGAAGAATGAAAGAAGCGAAAGGAGATGGAGAGGGGAGAGGCAGGGGACAGCATCTGGGTACAAGACAGGTCAGGCACTGGCTGGGGACAACTGTCATCACACTCATTATCACCTGTCACCGCCACCCTTGAACACATCCACAGACACTTTAATCTAGATCTCTCGGCTCTGCGGCTGTTCTTATCAAGCCCGGCTTGGTATAGACGGCCTTCAGGAGCCCCTGTCGGCTTGACAAAAGCATTCTACCAGNAAGCTCCTTAAGGAAGTGTGACCCAGTCTCCNTGTGCTCTGTGGCTTTCGAATGAAGCATCCTGTCAAATTTTANCAGTACTGACAGTTGCCTTCCATAGTAGAGCCCGAGGAAGTCATACATGGACCTAAAGGGCTGGAATACGCTGCAGATGGGGACACAGCTGCTGGGCGGGCAGGGTCAACCTAGCAGTGAGAAAAAGAACACCATCCAACCCAAAACCAAAAGCAGAGGGTGAGTTTGTTCATTAATTCAATAAACCAAACCACTCTAAACCTGGCTCAATAACCAATTTGCATTATGGAATTTTTGCTTTTTACTTGATGGCTGATGACAGTGACAGTTCAGGGCCAGCTTGAACTCTAGGGTTCCTCATCATGTTATCTTACCTCCAAATGCTCAAAAGTCAGTGCCGGTACTGAATGAGGAGGAATAAGTCAGAACTCATCCCAAGGATACAGGTGGTTATTAGAATCTCTTATATTCTATAAAAGAAAGAGAGCTTCAAGCTTCACTCCACACTGGCATTGATTGTTGCCTTGTTTTCTAGGTCTAGCCTGGGTTCACTGGTCCAGCACGAGGCCTGTCTAAAGGGCTGGTCAGAAAGTCCAGTGTGCAGGAGGCAACTGGAAGAGCCGGGGTTAGAACATAATAGTCCTTTTTCTGTCTCTAGATTCACCTGGGTCTTCAGACAGGTCAGCTTCCACACTGCATTGCTCAGATATCAGGAAATGTAAAAACATCCCTAGGACTGTGACACCCCAATGACTAGAAAGAAAAGTTAACACTATTGCTGTCCTTATGGTATTTATTACCTGCTTTTATTTTGGCTTCCAGCTTAAAGAGCAAATTCTGGGTCAATGAACAAAGGTAAGAAACTATTTGGGGGGGATTGAAATAGTTAATTTATAGATGTGACTGCTAGATCATTAAGTTGGTTGCTGCTGGAGGAAAAGATTATATGATTTCATGCACTATGCAGCAGTCTCGCTGTTTTTTAGCATTGAACATGTTAGGGCAGTGCTGACTGAGCCTGCGAGATAAGCCCTTGAGGGAACCTGGGAAGTTCAGTTCGGTAGATGGCACTCTTTCCTCAAAGTCAGTTTTACAGTGATGACCCGAGATGCTTTCAAAACACAGTGTCATAGGAGGTCCTGCCTTCCAAGTGAAGCAGACACCAAGACACTTATGGTCCTGGAACTTGCTCTGTAGGCTAGGCTGGTCTCAAACTCACAGAGATCCCCCTGCCCCTGCCTCTCGAGTGCTGGGATTAAAGGCGTACTCCACCATGCCTGGAAAGACACTATTTTTTATGATGAATTAGAATTTTAGGTTGTAAGTGTAGATGTTCCCTGGCCTGTTCCATTTAAGTTTCAAGGGAACAGACCCAGCTCTAGAATCCACCCTGTTCTTAGGACATCCTGGAGGTAGTCTAAGCTACTCAGCATCTTTTGTACTTCTGTATGTATTTTGGTGTATGTTTGGTCCAAAACAGGCAAACCTGAAGATATCACAGCATCTGACTTCAGAATTCAGAGTCTGTATACTGATTCAAAGATACGTATATACATATATACATATGCTTATAATGATTAATGAAAAAGGGGCCATGAATTTGAGAGAAAGGAGGGTATTTGGGAGGTTTTGGAGGGAGGAAAGGGGAGAAGAAAATGATGTAATTATGTTATAATCTCAAAAATAGAGGAAATTAAAATATAGACACATAGACCAATGGAGTAAAATAGAGGACTCACACATAAACCCATGCAGTTGCAGCCACCTGGTTCTTGACAATGGTGCCAAAAACATATACTGGAAAAAAGATCCTCTCTGTAATACATGGTGCTGGAATGACTAGTTATCCACACATAGACAGCTGAAACTAGATTCCCCACTTCTTACTCTGTACAAAATTGATTCAAAATGGATCAGAGATCTTAAGGTAATTCCTGAAACTTTGTAACTAAAGGGAAACTACTTCCAGATATAAGCACAGGTGCAGGGTTTCTGACAGCTCAGGAAATAAGAGCAGATTGAAGGCTTCAATAAAACAAAGAGAGCAATTACCAAAGGAAAGAGATAGCCTCCAGAATGGAAGAAAATCTTTACCAGATATTTATTCAACAAGGGACTAATATCCACAATAAATAAAGAACTCATAAAGTTAAATACCAAAAGAACAAATAAACCAATAAATGAATAAATGCAGTGAACAGATCTTTCTTAAAAGAAATACAAGTGACCAATAAATCCATGTAGGCTGTTCAACATCTTTAGCTACCAGGGAAACACAAATCAAAACTACACTGAAATCCCATCTCTCCCCATCAGAATGACTGTCATGAAGGGGGTAGATAACAACAGGTGCTGTTGAGGATTCAGAGAGGAAAGGAATCCTTCTGCACTGTATGTGGGAATGTGCATTCAGCTACTATGGAAGTCAGTACAGAGGTTCTTCCAAAAACTAAAAATAGAACTATGTTCGATCTAAACCACTCCTGACATATTTCCAAAGGAATGTAATTAACACACAACAGAGATGCTTACACATCTAAGTTTACTGCAGCATTGTTTGCAACAGCAGCCAAGCTAAGGAATCCACCTAGGGGCCCATCAAAGAAAATGTGATGTGTGGGTTTATATGCGCCATAGAGAAGAATGAACTCATGTCATTCTCAGAAAGGGGCATGAAACCAGAGATCAAAATTAGCCAGCTTTAGAAAGACCAATATATACTTTATCTCATATGTGGAATCTAGGGTGTGGGTTTACTAGCTTTTAAATGTAGAGATAGAACTATTCGGAGAATAAAGGTTTGTAAAGTAGGACAGTATTGCTCGGTAGCCCAGATAATTCCCCCCATATTCACACCCCCCTACAGAAGTTGAGATCACCCTGGTGGGCATGAGCATCATGGCATTGACAGGGGGCTCTCTTACTGCCTTGCAGATATGGCGGAATTTCCATCGGAGGGAAGCTCCCTGCCATCCCCTTCACTGGGGATGCCCTTGTTGGTTTTTTAAGTGACCTTGGCCAGATGATGAATGTGAGCGGGGTAGGTAAACAGACTGGGGTTTGGGGCCGAATTTTTGACTTGTTTAAATATTAAAAGATAGAAATTATCTTACGTGCTACAGAAGGAGGGGATACAAGAAGAAACTTTTTTTGTTATTCTGTTCTAGGGTCCTGTCACCAGAGAGGCCTCTAAAGAAATGTTGGATTTCCTGAAACATCTTGAAACTAAAGACAACATTAAGGTAACNGACCTGAAGCTAAAAATTCCTGTGAGCTCATTATTTGACTGTTTTTACCCTGCTTAATTAAATTCCATTCCAGCTGCCGAAACCAGGTGAAGAATGCCGGCCAAGTTCCTCCCTCCGCTCACGTTCATTTTGTTGCCAGTTGCTTTTCATTTAAACAGCCCATGTGTGTCCTCTCACTGAAGCCTGGATTGTAGCTCAGCCCATCTAATCAAGCCTCTCTGTCCTCTAGGTATGGTTTAACAACAAGGGCTGGCATGCCCTGGTCAGCTTTCTGAATGTGGCCCACAACGCCATCTTACGGGCCAGTCTGCCCAAGGACAGGGACCCTGAGGAGTATGGAATCACTGTCATCAGCCAGCCCCTGAACCTGACCAAGGAGCAGCTCTCAGAGATCACAGTGTGAGCTGCCACCACCCCAGGCTCTCAGCTTCCTCCCATCTTCTTCCCTCTCTGGAAACCGAAGGAAGGTTTTTTTTTTTTTTTCTGTTGTTTTTAAGTGTTGTGAGGTGCAGGGCTGGGTGGTAATGTTTAATTGGGCTCACACGAATGTACCGGCTTCTAATGCTTCCTGTACCAAATTGCTTGGCTGTTCTTTTCCTTCTCCGTTTATTTAGAAAGTAAACTAACACTTTACGCTGTTCCTTTTGGGCCCTCGATAACAAGTTCCTCCCGAATTACACCCCTAACCTCCTGCCAGTACACAAAGACCCTGCCAGGACCTGGAAGGCTCAGGGAGGCTCCTTCCTTTCCCTGGAAGAGTTGTAGATTTCTGGGAATTTCCCACAGACAGCNGTGCTTTGGAGCTGGAGCTTTCCTCAAGATTGGGCCCTCATGTCAGCCTCAGGCAGGGAGAACATTGATTGGTCTTGTGTGTGTGACACTGTTTGCTCTATTTGAGGCCTATAGACAGGAGAACTTAGGAGAAGGGTTTTTTGGGGTTTTGTTTTGTTTTGTTTTGTTTTGTAAGTTTTTCAAGACAGGGTTTTTCTGTGTAGCCCTGGCTATTCTGGAACTTGCTCTGTAGACCAGGCTGTCCTTGAACTTATAGAGATCCACCTGCCTCTGCTCCCAAGTGCTGGGATCACAAGTGTGTGCCACCACTGCCTGGCTAGNAGAAGCATTTTGTAAGTGCAAACTTCTGGGAAGCTATCAGAACCTCCTAGAGTTCAGGCAGGATTCAGTGTCTATCTACTCCCAAGCCAAATGCCTTCTGTGTGGNNCCAGAGACNAATCTTACATAACTAGGCTCAAAGCCCTTGAGTTTGCATGTGACCATTTCCCGTGACATGTGATTTCAGAGAACAGTAGTCTGTCTATGCCTGCAGGAAACTTGAGTCTATAGAAAAATTCAGAGCTAAGAATTTGGAATTGCTACAAACATTCATTTATATACACCATAAAAAAAATAAGTAGAAGTGAAATAAAGGGAAAGGCTGTCTAGAGTGTTCTCATGAATCAAAAAAGCAACCTACAAAAATACCCACTTACCCTTGATTAAGACAGTTCTGTGAGATGATGAGCTTCAAGCTAGGGATGTGGATCTAAAAGACGTAATGTGGGGTTGGATAAGGACGGCCCAGAGCCTTCTGTGTACCTTCTCTGACGTTCCCTGTCTCTGGTCCTGCTGCAGGCTGACCACTTCCGTGGATGTTGTCATTGCCATCTGTGTGATTTTCGCCATGTCCTTCGTGCCAGCCAGCTTTGTCCTTTACTTGATTCAGGAGAGGGTGACAAAAGCCAAGCACCTGCAGNTTATCAGTGGTGTGAGCCCCACCACCTACTGGCTGACCAACTTCCTCTGGGATATTGTGAGTGCCAGGCCTTCCCTAACCTCCAGGGGCCCAAGGTGGGGCTGGTGTATGTCTGGGCAGGAGGGCTGCGGGGCAACGGTCTTGTGACTGCTATTCCTTGACATCTGATTAGAAAGGCAGTTGAGAACTCACCCTCCGGAAGACCACAGAACACAGTTAATAGCCACTGAGTAGGGACACTCTGTGACCATCACCAAGAGGGCTCTGATCCACCCCAGGATCTCTATATGCCAGAGATGAGGCTGATCTTTCTGTCAGTAGCATGGGTCTGAGCAGGTAATACCNAAAGGACTCTTCATCCATCGTCTCTTCGTCTTCTTAAGTCCTGTCTTAACCTTCCAAAAGAGGAAGGTAGAACATCCTTGTGATAGGGTCACCAGATAAATATAGGCTAACCACCAACTCTGAGTCTCAGGACAAACAATGAACAACTTGTAGCATAAATATTTAGCATATCCCACTTCAACTATTGCATGGTACATATTTATACTAAAAGTTATTGGCTGCTTATCAGAAATTCAAATTTAATTGGACATTCTATATTTTAATTTGCCAAATCTGGGGACACTGCCCAGAAGCCTTATTTTACTTCTTCAAAGTAAAACTAGGGGCTAGTGAGATGTCTCAGCAGGTAAAGGTGCTTGCCACGCAAGCCTAATGACCTGAGTTTAATCCCTGGAACCCATGTAAAGGTAGAAAGAGAGAAATGACCTCAGAAAAGTGTTCTCTGCCTTCACACACATATGTGGTTATGGCATGTACACCCATACATATCATGCACACATACTCACACAATGATTATTTTAAGTGACCAGATCCTCACTGTATTAGATCAGCTACCATGTTGGGGAAAATTAAGAAAAACAAAAAACAAAAAAACATCAGATCATCAGCAAACAGCAATCAATGTTGGTGGGGACAGAGGAATATTAGAACACTGTACATGTAATTACAGGCCACAGGATCAAAAGGAACCGTTGTTAACTGAGTCTAGTTATAATGTGACACCAACTCATCTTTTCTTGGTGTCTTGAATAATGAGATCTTTGAGTCTTTTTGTTTTGTTTTGTTTTGTTTTGTTTTTTTGAAACAGGATCTCACTATGTAGCCCTGGCTGGCTTAGAACTGGATGTGTAGACCAGGTTGGCCTCAAACTCACAGTGATCCACCTGCTTCTGCCACCCAAGTTCTGGGATTAGAGACGTGTATCATCACACCTGGCCCATGAGATTGTTGTTTTATCTCAACATTACAAGAACAAAATGAGGCTTCTCTCATAATGATAAAACATGTCGGCTCATGGAGACCAGCACAAATGACCCTCTCCCTGTGGCTTTTACTAATGATGCTGAATATAAAGATTCTTGATGATGTGGTTCCTTTGACCTCACTCAACTTACTATGTAGTTGTCACTTTAACAATACNAGACTGGAAAACTTCACTAGCAACTGAATTATTCCTTTCTCTTCTGCCTGCATAAAAGTTCACTCCCAGGTACGAGGGGGGCTCAGGAGCTGTGAGTTTCTCTTGGTGTTATGATTTTAGCAGGAAAGGAGTTGGGCTCACCTACCTTAAATAGCTAACTCTTAAAAGTGTTGCCTTTCTATCTTATTTTTTTTAATTTCTAAAATAAATAGTTTTTGTTTGCTTTTTTTAAAGATTTATTTATTATATATAAAGAAGAGGGCACCAGATCTCATTACAGATGGTTGTGAGCCACCATGTGGTTGCTGGGAATTGAACTCAGGACCTCTGGAAGAACAGTCAGTGTGCCTAACCTCTGAGCCACCTCTCCAGCCCTGTTTGCTTGTTTTTGGGACAGGGTTTCTCTGTGTAACAGTCCTGGCTGTCCTGGAACTCACTCTGTAGACCAGGTTGGCCTCAAATTCACAGAGATCTGCCCGGTTCTGCTTCCCAAGTTCTGGAATTAAAGACATGTGCCATCAACTGCCTGGNTAAAATGAGTCTGGGATCTTTTTTTTTAATGTATTTTTTATTTTATGTGTGTTTAGGTAAGTGAGTGTTGGCCTATGTATAGACATGCATCACATGCATGCTTGATGCTCAGAAGAGAGCATCAGATCCCCTGAACCTGGAATTACAGTCAGTTNAAAGCTGCTATATAGGTGTTGGGGACCCAACCTGAGTCCTCTGCAAGAGCAGCAATGTTCTTCACAGTTGAGCTATTTCTCTAGCCCCTATTGTACTATTTTAAAGATGAAGTATATAGTTTACACTTGGGACTGGCCTAGGTGTATACTTAATGGCTTCAAAGAGAGGGCTTGCTGCCTGTAGAAAGGCATGGCTACTAGGAAGGGATGGACATCTCAGGTAGAGGCGGCACTGGCAAAGTAGACAGCAGACCATTCTTTCATGAGCCAGAAGATGTTGGCTACNGCATTGGCTGGCTTCCTGACACTCTAGAGATTTATAGCTCACTGGAAGTCTGAGATCTGTGGTCTAGGATTAAAGTACTCATTACTCTCATTACTCAGTGGCAAGAAGACAATGCATGCCCAGGGAGTCGCTGTTGAAGTAACAATAAACTTTATATCATACACTCAGCACACCTGTGACACTGTAAACTGTCCTTTATGTGTCATGGTTTTGTTTTAAATGCTGAAGCAGTGTTAGACCCATGGACATAGCAAGCACTTAAAGCTTTTTGAGTTAGCTGAAAGTGTCTTTCTTTCTTTTTAAGAATGAAACAAGTCACTGACTCTTTTTTCTAATACTTCTCCTTAGCAGCTCCACAACTCCTGTAATTCTGTCTAGATCTCTCTGTCCCTGAGGTGTCATCTTGTGGCCCTCAACTTGGTCCTTTTCCACCATTTTCATCCCCGGCAGGGCTTAGAAGACACATTCTTAGAGCCTCTGCTGAAGTGGCNGGGCATGACACCATTTCTCTGATGTCCTTTGAAGATCTTGGTGATGGATCCAACCCCAGCATTATCCCAGGTGTACAGGGGCTGCTCAGAGGAAGCAGCTTTTGTGGAGAATTATTTCTCCCCATAGGAAACGAACTCTGTATGTTTGGCCACTTTGACTGTGTCCTTCCATGCCAGGACATTCAGCTTCCCAGACTTTCTGAGGAAGGCTGCCAGAGCTCTGACAAACTCCTGCTGGTTGACGTCTTTTACACAAATTCCAGGCATCCTGCAGTCTCTGGGCTGCTAGCCAGGGGAAAGGGGATGAAACATGTTTTGTGAGTGTGTGTGTGTGTGTGCGCGCGCGCACACGCGCGCATATGTGTGTGTGTGTGTCTACACGTATGTGTCTGCTCTGTCTCTCTTTCATACACACACACACACACACATCTCTGGAGTGTACCTCTACAAAGGACACACCTCCATACATCCTATCTTTTTTATCTCCTTCAACCTGAACCAGTTCCTGAGTCTCCCCTTAACACACATGGCCTGACCCACTGGAAGATATACAGGGTGTTTTTCAGTTTGGGGTGACCTGAGGTCCTCATGACCAGATTGAGGTCATGAGTCCTTGGCAGCAGTTTCGGGGTGCAGAGGCTGGCCTTTCCTCGCATCCTCATCAGTTTGTATCTGATTTCAACTTGTCCCCGTTTTGAGGGTGTTCACTTTGTCACTTAAGAAGGTGCTTACCCAGTTTCTCTACAGAAGAGTTACTCTTTACCCCTTTNTTATTGATGAGAACCTTAAGAGNCACTTTGACGATACTCAAATATCTTGTTTGTTAGCAAATTTTCCACTTGTTCCTTGATTTATTTATGTCTATATGCAGTCATGGCTCTTGTTAACCAGGGGACTACAATACGATATTAATATTATTCAGTTTAATATAGAGACAATCAACAGTGTGGCCAGTAGGAAGCCCTCCAAGCTGCCTTTTAGGTCTGATTGACTTGTATCCATCTTCCTGGAGGACCTCACTACCCCTGACTACAAGAGACCCCAGGCTCAACCTGTACTGCCCCTGAAACCAAATATTTCCCCAAGGGGCCCTGGCTCATTTCAGTAGGAAGAAACCTTTATAAACCGAGGTCTGAGCACCAGACTTCTTCATTGCCACTGAGACAGAATTGATGGCAAGCCTTCTAAGTAGACAGAACCAGAGAGGATGTTTGCATCCATACACAGGTTTACACCCTTGCTTCGTAGTNTCTCTATTCATTCTGTGATGCTCACCTCTAACTCAAGTCTACTACTGAAGAGTTCATGCTAGTTTTCTGACTTTCCAAGCTCATAACTCTCTTCTCTGAGTAAGAAACTGGCTCTACCACCCTCAATCACTTACCTAATTGAGCGATATATACACTTGTGGTAGGTGCTCCATCTCTGCCCTG
>LZPO01075997.1:31281-46524 GCA_001675575.1 Neotoma lepida | reverse complement strand
TTTTCTTTCCAAATCGACTTTTTCATGTGTAATTTGCAAAGAACAAAATAGACATATTTAATTGTACAGCTCAGTGAGTCTTTATAAACATTTGCTCTTTGTGTAGTTATTTATTGGTATGAATGTGATGTTTATGTCTGTATTATGTGTGTATTTGCATGTGTGCAGGTACACATGAACGTGTGTGAATATGCATGTAGAGGCCCGAGGCTGATGTCAGGATCTTCCTCCATTGCTCTTCCTTCCTATTCTTTGGGGGTAGGGTCTCTCAATCAAAACCAGAGCTTTCCAATAATATGGCTACTCTTGCAAGCCAGCTTGCTCCAGGGATCTCCTGTCTCCACCTTCCAAGGCTGCAATTATAGTTTACCACACTTACCAGGCATTTATGTGGGTTCTGGAGGATCTGAACTCTGGTCTTCACACTTGTGTGATGAACATTTTAAGTATTTTAACAGCTGAGCTGTCTCCATTAGCCCATCTTTACTCTTTTCATCTTGTGTCACTGAAATGCTGTCTACCAAACACTGTATTTCCACTCTTTCCTCCCCTGACAGTGCCTGGCAAGTACCATTTCACTTTATTTTTGAGGGTCTTGTTATATGAAACCCAGGACTGTATGTCAGCTTCAGCTTCCAAGTGCTGGGATTAAAGGCTTGTGCCACCATGTCTGGTGCCTTCCACTTTTTCTTTAAAATTATTCATATCTATATATCTCCATTGATTGACCAATCAACAGCTAGCTAGCTAGATGATAGAGATATATAGATACACACACATTCCTAAATATATAAATGCAACCTGATCAGTCCTTATAATGTTACTTACATGCATATGTTTTTGCTCAACCAGTGTGCTCTCAGTATTCCTTAGATGTCTACACTTCTTTGTGTTAGGGCCTCTGAAGCTCCCCCACCATCCTCATTAGTGTGTCCATTGGTGTCATCCTTGTTCATGTCCTACTTTCTATGAAACTGACTACTCTAGGTACTTCATATAAGTGTAATCAAATAGTACTTGTCATTTTGTTACTGGCCTAATGGTCCCAAGGGTTCAGCCCTACACTGTATCATGTGTCAGAATTGCCTTCCCTTTTAAGACTGAGTAATATTCAATTATACCTGCATTTTACTTATCTATCCATTCATTTTGAGTTTTTCCTGGGTTGTTGGGGATTGTTTTTTTTTATTATTTCAATTTCTTGTTTTTAATAAACATCCTTAAAGATCATTTGGTAAAGCAGCAGAATCAGGCGAGTGTTTACCTCTAGAGAAGCTCACTCACCTGCTAATCTGTACTTTCTTACCACCCTTTGGCGGGTGACAGTCACACTGGACTCCTGCAGGAACTGTGGCCACACTGCATATGAGAATGAAGAACACAGCAGAGAGCAGCTGCCTTTGCTCAGTTTCTGTTTTTAGAGAGCCAAGACTCTGCTGGCTGCCTTAGTCGTCCCAATTTCTCATGTCCATGGCCCTTGCAATCCTCCAGCAAAACTCGCTTGGTTCAGGAGTCTAAGAAGCAAGCCTTGTCCAGGGCACTGCTGGGAGGGCTTGTGGCAAGCCACAGAAGGAAACAAACTACTCCCACAGGGCTGTCCATCACCTTGGGAAACACAGAGCAAAGCGTGCAGGTGGTATAGGGTTGCAGCTTTCTGGCAATATCTGCTTTCTCTCCTCTTGCCTGTAGGTGTTTGTGAACTTCGCTAAACAGCAGACTGAGACCTATGACCTCCCTCTGCACCCTCGAGCTGCTGGAGCCAGCTGGCAAGCCAAGGTACTTCCACTGACTGCCCTTTCCTAACCACTGCTTAGACGGGGCCTCAGCTCAGGGGCTTTGCTGGACCAGAGGTGCTCCAAGGTTCAGATGAGGCTCTGCAGGGAGCATCCGAGCCACATCTCCACCTGTCCCTATCATGCCTGCAATCCTCCTTGCTTGATCGCAGCTGTTCTCCACTAAGAGAGTCCTCAGTTGAAGACTTCACCCAGTAGCTGAGTGGTTCTCACCTATAATCTGAAAGCCATTTGGATGGTGTGGGTGAATCACATCTTAAAAGCACTTATTTATGTGTGTGCATGTGTCCAACTCAAGTTGTCAGGATTGAGGCACGTGCCTTTATCCAGTTATCACCTCACAGGCCCAAGGATTATTTTGAAAGGAACTTTCCTGAACATTTTTGCTAACAGCAAGTTTTAGGAATAAGCAGGGAAAGAGAGAATATTGAAACATCTTGGCTGTTGGGATATCAACAACACTTCTTGGTCACACCTTGGAGCTTAAGAAGATGGGGACTAACTGGTACTCTGTTTCCATGGTAGACATGTCTGGTTAGAGCCAAGGCTTGGGCCAGTTTGGGGGAGGTGAATCCTTCATTCTTCATGGAACAATCAAGATAGTGAAGGAAGAAATAACAGAAAGTGACAGAAGATACAAGTTCTGGCCCAGGACTTCCAGCCCTGCCCTGGTGCAGTGCCTATATCAGGGTAATGCCTGGGGTGGACTTCCAGACCTGCCCTGGTGCAGTGCCTACATCAGGAGTACACCCACCCAGTTTCCCCGATGGAAAGAAAGCTAGAGAAAGTAGTGGAGTTGATGCCAGTAGCCAGATGGCTAGGCTTAAGCATGAGATTTTACAAGGACAAGTAACTCTGCCATTCCGTCCAGACTACTGGACAGCAAATCAAANCAACTCAAAGTATTTCTTTAAAAACAAACAAAAAACACGTGAAAAGCCTTATTTTCCATAGGGTTCTCATGCCTCCCAACTAATTTCTTGATTGCAAGAAAAGCCAAATACAGCTGAAGAGCAAAGCATGTCTTTCCAAGGTCATGCTTGTGATGAATACTTCTCCACCCCATGGCTACTTGGCAAGTTTGACTTTGTCTCTCCATCTGTCGCCCTCCAGAGCGCCCAGAATGCCCAAGGAAAAATGCCTGTCCAGGGCAGCTTCCTTTTGCCAATCTTCTAACTATGGTCTCTCATTTTTAGATCTTGCAGTTGCTGTTGATACAAGTTGAAAAAATTATTCTTTGAGAGTATTTACAGTCACAAGTCCCTTTTATAACAGAGAACACATAGTAAGATAGCAAAATTATTTCTAAGAGCTACATATGTCCCCTTCCACATGCCACGACAGACTCTTTATTTATTTATTTTACTTATTTGTTTGTTTGTTTGTTGCCTGGGTCTCACTGTGTGGTCCAGGTTGGCTCTAAAGCCATGGTCTGCCAAAGCAAGTGTGTGCTGCCATAGCCAGCGGCACAGTCCCTCCTACAGGGCTAACACCAGCTAACCTCTGGGCCAGGCCATGTTGCTCACTGTCTGTGATTTGGACTGGTTGATTCCAGCTTTTCCCTAAGATCAAGTTATGGTAATACATTGGCTAAATTACTATTTTTATAATAAATGTTTTATATTAAAAAATCTCTGACTTATGACATACCATCTTCATAAAAAGTTTACAGAAACCTTTATATGGTATTCTATATAAAAAACAGATAGTAATTGAGTTCTTATCTACATTATACTACTTAAAAATAATTTTGCTTAAATACCCTGAAAACAAGAAGCAAGTGCTTTATGTCAAGGAGATGTAGGCAACGTTCCCAGCTTGCTCTGAACAAACAGGAAAGCTAGGCTTTAGGAAGTTCAGCAGCTGACGGCTTCAGAGCTCCTGGTTTTGAGCAGAGACTAAATAGATGTTTATTATCTAGAAATCTGCTTATCAGGGATGTTTTAGAGTTCTCTAAAAGACCCAGTCATAGGACACATCTCTTAGGATTCAGCTTCGTACATTCCCACAATCTGTTTTCTGAAAACAGATGAACATCAAAGTCTTGGTAGGAGAGCTAACAATTGAGGATCTCTTAACTTAGAAATCTCCTAAACAAGGGAATCATTTTACACCCATCACATTTGCTTTAGACAAGCAGGAACGACTCAGAACAATGTCGGCTTCTTATTTTTATANATAGNGGTTTCCCTACATCATGTTTATCCTTCAGTTAGATTCTTAAGTGTTTAAAGTACCTGCAGTCTTGACTGAGACCCTTGTTCTGTCTCAGAGCCAGTTCTCATCCCTACATCTCATTGTCTACTTCTTAAGAGGTTGGGTGTTTAAACCAGATAATTGGACAAGCCACGTTTTACATAGGCTGGGAAGGCCCACCTCCAACCCTCTCCTTTCCCTGCCCCCCCCACAGCTGGTATTGGATCATGAAGACAGCCTATAATTTATGATTAGAGACAATATGTCTCTAGCTAGAAAGGTTGAGTTAGAAGCATGTCCATTTCTCTAGGACCCTGGACTTAGTGCATAAGTTTGATCTGGATTCATTATCATGAACTCCATTTTAATCTCTCTTCATGCTCTCTATATCCTGGTCAAATGATCTTTCTTCCCAGGAACCACCTCTGAATGAACTAGACAAAGAGAAGTCCAGACACAGGGCTGCACCTAAATGATAACTTCTTGGCTTTTAAGCCAGCAAGGTGATGGTGACTTTCTGGGGTTAAAAAAACACCCAAGGGGGTTGGAGAGATAGCTCAGTGGTTAAGAGCACTGGCTGCTCTTCCAGAGGACCAGAGTTCAATTCCCAGCACCCACATGGCAGCTCACAACTGTCTATAATTTAAATTCCAGTGGATCTAACTCCCTCACACAGGCATACATGTAGGCCAAATACCAATGCACATAAAATAAAAATAAATTATTAGAAAAACAACAACACCCAGGGTTGGGAATTTAGTTCAATGGTAGAAGCCCTTGTCCAATACTACATGGATCTAGGTTTGGACCCCAGCATGGGAGTGGGGAATATGGTCTCCAAAACATCTACTGAAAAGAGCACCAAGGGTATAGCTTTCTTCTAAAATGTAAACACATAAGCACTAAGTCTCTGTAAATAATGTATGGACCTTAGAGCACATCTGGCCTGCTCACTTCACAGCTAAGAACTCAAGGCAGCCCATAACCTTGGTGGTCCAATAGAATCCCAATCCTTTCAGCTGAGCCTCCTCCAGACACTGCCAATGGCTATACCTTGAAACCTAAAACTCTATTGCTCCCAAAAACCAGGATGAGCTGTGTCCAGCTGACCTTCCACAGGGCTGATTCTTCCCATGTTGCTTGTTCCATAAAGCTCGAAGGGAAAGCTGGGCGGCTGGAGACACAGGAGCCTTTGCCCACGGGATCAACTGAATGACTGGCTAACATAAACAAGCCTACTGCGGCAGAAGACAAACACACCAGATGCCCACAGTGAACTCAAGGAGACTCTTCCAGAAGGAAACCAACACTCACTGGCTCCCCGGAATTCCTGATGGCAAACTGACCTATCCAAACATCCAGACCACCAAAGTAGCCCCTGGCCAGTGGCTTTGCTTAGCACCACCTTCATTCTGAGTGGATGTGCTTTTGTGGGGAGGGAGGAGTGTGGGCGTGAGGGTGTTATTTGGAAGGAGGAATAAAGTGCACTCTCCTCGTGAACTACTCATTAATCTCCCCTAAACACGACTTCATTAGTGTTCAGCATGTGGTATAGTTTCAGACTTTCTCAGAGAGCAAGTGCATTTCAAGTTGCTGTGAGCTTCCATGAGAGTCACTGACACAGCCATACTGGTTGGGGCAAAATCTTGCAACACTGGAGTGGAAGTGAATGGGCTCATTGTAATGTCACATGTCACATGGCAAAACCATGTTCTTCTATAGAGGCATATAAACAAGTAAAATAGACAGTTGTAATGAATAATCAAAGTGAACTCACTCCTACCCACTCCACCTGGGAGGGGCATGAAAGCACATTCCAAGAACAGGCTATGTTGTGGAGAAACAGATTACAAGACTCTTGTTTCCTTGGAGTTTTCTGCCAAGGTATCAGAAATCTCCTCCCAAGGCTTCATTCCTGGACCGTTGTTCTGACCCTCTCCATGTGTGATGCTGATGAGCACATCTGCTGCAGGGGTATTAGAAGACAATGGCTAACATGGCATCAAGCAGTTCTGTTGTTGGTTTTTTTTTTTTTTACTCTTTGACTCTTTTGCTCTTTGTTCTTTGCTCTTTGGGGGCCCGCCATCCTGCTCCCAAATAAATCACACTTACGAATGCTCAGCCTTAGTTTGGCTTAATTCTTGCCAGCTTTTCTTAACTTAATTATCCCGTCTACCAAATTTTGCCTCTGGGCTTTTTCCTTTTCTTACTTCTGTAATCTTACTTTTACTCTTACTCCCTGGTGGCTGGGTGGCTGGGTGGCTGGGTGGCTGACTCCTTCTTTTCTTGCTCCTTGATCTTCCTCTTTTTTCTCTTTTTCTCCTTCTATTTATTCTCTCTCTGCCTGCCAGTCCACCTATCCTTTCTCCTGCCTCACCATTGGCCATTCAGCTCTTTATTAGACCAATCAGGTGTTTTAGACAGACAAAGTAACACAGCTTTACAGAGTTAAACAAATGCAACCTAAAGGAATGCAACACACCTTTGCATCATTGAATATTCTACAGCATAAACAAATGTAACGTATCTTAAAATAATATTCTACAACACAGTTCACACCAAAACTTACTGAGAATTAGAAACTAATCCTTTGGGTGAAGAAGGTGGATGGATTTCTTCCAGGGTAGTCTCCCTGGCAGACCTACAGACAGTTTTGTATAAACCCTCTCTCCAGCAGTGCTTCTCAGGTCACAGTACAGTGTGGTTGTTCTCCTGAGTCCTGGAGGGCTTGGCGGAGACACTGAGGCCCAGTAACTGCTGCTGACAAGGGACATGGGATAGAGTGAGCACAGCGGGAGAGCCTCTAGTTCATTCTGGCTACAGGTAGGTTAGCAACACTGATGTCACACGAGAGAAGACTATGCAATGAGGAGACAGGAGTAGTCACTTACCACACGAGGGATTCAGAAAAGCATGGAGTCAGTTCTCTTCTACCATGTGGGTCCCAGGAGGCAAATTTGGGTCATCAGGCTTGGTAGGAAGCATCCACCCTGTAAACTATTTTGAGTGACAGTTTATTCCACTTCTCTCATTCCTCTACTAGATTGCAAAATCCTATAGATCTTGAATCTTACTCATCTTTGTACCTTTGCTATTTATATGCTCTTTTCTGCTGTTTTAACAACAGCGTAGATTTTCAGTAAATACTAAGTGGGTAGCATGAAAATGTTAATGGGGAAAACAGTGGGCAGAATTGGATGTATAATTGGTTAGACACAGTGCAAAGGGAAAATATGAGAGCAGTTATCTAGAATTTCAAGACAGCAATAGTGGAGCATCAGTGTCAACACAGGGCCCTCTGAGGGTACAATCCTATGCCTCTCCACAGCCACACACTCCTGCAGCTCCCCTCAGCGGCTGACTTTGACTTCACAACTCAGAAGCACCTGAGTGATTTAAAAGGCTAGGGTGTGGGGGGCTGCTCCCATGTGATATCTGGTCATTCTCCTAGAAGAAGGTACAATTTGTTGCACAGTTGCCCACATGGGAACTACATTTCTGAAGCTTGAGCTAAGTGTTCTAACTGAACAGTACAAAAGATGTGTGCAAGGTCCTAGCAGAAGAGCCACTCAAGTCTACTTTCCTAGTTCTGTAGTCCAGTAGCCCAGCTTCAGCCATAAAACATCCTGAAGGACTCAGCACGCTAGAGCACAGTTGGAAGGGCTCTGAGTCCCTGAGTCATGATGTATGTGCAACAGACATGCTCAGAAACAGCACACCTCAGAGCAGTGGCTCAAATCAGTGAGGGTCCCCTATCATAGCTTTGCTGACAAATATGTTAACAATAATATGACAAAAACATCTCTTTTCATTCACCCAGCAGCCAGACACATGGCCCTCTAGACCAGTGGTTCTCAACCTTCCTAATACATGACCCTTAATATGGTTCCTCTTGTTGTGGTAACCCCCCAACCACGAAATTATTTTGTTGCTACTTCATAACTGTAGTTTTGCTATGAAATATGAATTGTAATGTAAATATCTGTGTTTTCTGATGGTCTTAGGTGACCCCTGTGAAGGGTCCAATGGAGTCGTGACCCACAGGTTGAGAAATACTTCTCTAGACTAGACCAAAGTTGGAACATGCCTGAAAGTCCCTGTGTATGACAGCAATAGGCCTAAGATCAGTTCCAAAGAAGGGGCTTGGCTTAGCAAGAGAGTGAACTTTGCTCAGGCACTATCTCAACCTGCTCCTTCCCAAGAGACCCAAACACCTTAAATTAAAACACTGGTTCTTAACCTATGGGTAGTGATTCCTTTGCCTCTTCACAGGGGTCACCTAAGACCACCAGGAGACACAGATTTACATTATCATTCATAACAGTAGCAAAATTACAGTTATGAAGTAGCAATGAAAATAATTTTATGGTTGGGGGTCACCACAACATGAGGAACTGTATTAAAGGGTTGCAGCATTAGGAAGGTTGAGAACCACTGAGTTAAATTAAGCTTGCCTTACCCTAAATTAACCTAACAAGATAATATAGTTTTAAATGAGTAGCTGAAACCTAGCTAATCACAAATATTCTGCCAGCCACAGACTACAAACCGAGGAAATATGTCCACTTAAGGAGCTACCAAACTCTATGCCACCAGGCTATTTCTCTGTCCTTCATCAGTGTTCTCACTGGGTTGTAGGACTCTCTGGACCACCTTTGCCGCAAGTACCCATCTGCTTCCTCAGTCTTTGATCCGCTTAATTAACCCCTGTCACATGTGTCTAACACTTTTCTTCCTAAGAGATAGGAGTCAGAAGCAAGCTCTCAAGTAGAATTCCTGGACTGTTAATGACCGAACAGAGCTACCTGGTCAGGGCCCATTGTGCCCTTGGCTTCTCCCAGTTGCTGGAGGTCAGGGGTGAGTTCTCTCTTGGGTCCTGAACTCTACAAACCTGTGTTCTGAACTCTTTGGATTGATTTAAGCAACTCTTAGATTAGATTGGGTCCAGAATGAACTACATCCAATATCTAACTGGTTCAGATCCATGAGCAGCCTCGGCTAAGTACCTTTTGATAAATGGGCTTATCTAATTAGAGTCATCTTTTGGGATTCCGGATGGTTTTATGTATAAGAATTATAGATCAGACCTTATATAAATTCAGGAAAATGATTTGCTCATTCAGAGATTGAATCATGCTAAAAGTATCATAATGGGGAGGACACGCTGGTGCTCATCTTTAGTCCCAGTGCCGGGGAGGCAGACACAGGCTGATCTGAGTTCCAGGGCAGCCAGGGTTACATAGAGAGACCCTAGTTGAGAAAGTCAGTCTTGTTTGCCTTTGCTTGGAAAGGTCAACAGCACACCCCCAAGGCTTCACTGAAGCCCCTGCCCCCCCCCCAAACACACACACCAGCACTGAATGAGGACAGCATCCCAAAAGTTTTCTCTGACCTACATCCCAAAGACAATTACAAGGCTCTTCTGACTTGTGGGATGATGTAGATTCTGGGTCCGGCATGTTTTCTCGGCCCCATCTTTCTCACTAGAAAGAACCACAGCCTTTGTTCCAGGAAGAGAATATCGCAGCCCTTTAATCAAATGACATTGGCCCCTGACCCTAGTTTTAAATCTGCCATATCATGCTAAACCTGTTAACCTTTCTTGTCCGTGAACATAATCATGAGCTTTTATACCAGAGCATGGTGACACCTATGCCCTCCTATTTTATACTGTGCAATTAGATCAAGTAGCCAAGGCGTGTCTAAATTACTTAAAAGCACCGTCAGCAGCAACCAGATTGGCAGAAGTTTCATTCTCGGTGGCGTTGGGAAATAAACTTTATTTACAAGTCCTCACATTCTATGGAAAGTCCACTAAAATCCAAACAGCTCTTTCCAGTCAGTATATGCCACCACTGCCCGGCTTCAATATATCTTTTATAAATATCTCATGGATTGGTTTTCTATATTTGGTAGCAATTACGTTGGGTTTTTATTTTGTGTCATTTTTCCCTTTCTCAATGCTGGGAATCCAATCCAGAGCATAGCACATGCTAGGCAACCGCCTTACATACTGAGCCACAGCGCAGCCCACAATTGGGATATTTTGTCCGGGTGTGGGTGCACTGAATTAAGTCTATTTTGTTTTTTCCTCACTAGATGTGGTTTTGTACCCTTGCAGCACAAAGGGACTATGGGAAAGTGATTCTTCTCCCTGGACTTTGCTCAGGAGCTGTGTAGACTCACAGGCAAACAGTTTTAACCTATCTCTGATCAGACATTCTCTTTNCCAGCCAGCCGCTGGGGCATGTTGGGTCACAGAGAATGTGNATCCCCTGTCCTGCCTCCACACTGCGTCAGATGTTACTCCCCACTCCTGTCTCTCACATTACTTCCCCTGNAATGTTTCGTCATGTATTAAATGGGATGCACTCTCAGTAGTCAATGTTATTGTATGAATGTCATAGAGCATGTGTATATAAACCTACATAGTCTAGCCTAGAAAAGGCTGCATGGGCTAGCCTATTTTTTCCTCAGCTATAAAATGTACAGCATGTTACTGTGTTATTACTGCAAGTGAATGTAACACAGGGGTAAGGATGTGTTTATACAAACAGAAAAGGCATTGAGAAAACGCAATTTAAAACTTAAAGGAGCTCAGCAGNAATAGAGACTGAAAGGAAAAGTATCAGCTCAGGACACCCAAGAGCAAGTTCTCAGCACAGAGGAGATTTATTTNCCCCAGAAGGACAGAGGACAGGGATAAGGGACAAAGATGGGAGATAGAGGAGAGGGAAAAGGGGAAGGAACCAAAGGAAAGGGCGCAGGGGCATTTGTCTTGGGGACAAAGGGCTGCCTCTGGATAGAGAGGAAACAGGCGTGGCACATAGGAAAATAGCAGGTTATAAAGGTACAAAGAGAAACTCCATGTTAGGATGAGGTGTTTAATTTTAATTGGGCATATTAATTAGGTGAGCCAAAGGGGGGCTTCTGATTGCTGGACCTTGGTAGTCAACCTCAGGAAGAGGAAGTGGCCAAATAAGGGAACAGACCTTGGTGGGTAGCTTTAGGAATGTAATCTAATGATTTTTTAGCAAGGCAGAGTCAATGGGAGGGAAGGGCAAGGCCTGCCAGAGCCAGGCCTGCCAATTGGGCAGATCAGAGTCCCTTCAGGGCTACGGAACCTTTAGTGTCAGAGGGTGAATGGTGAGTGAATGTGGATGCCCAGGACTGTACACTTCTGTAGACTTTATCGACACCATATATTTAGTTTACACTAGATTTGTTATCTTTTTTCTTCCTTCAATAATAGTTTCATTTTTATCGTACTGTAGTTTTTTTGCCACCAAAAACTAATTTTTTAAGCTTTCAACTTTTTAGGACACTGCTAAAAGCACAAACTCATATAGTTGCACAAAAATAGTTTCTCTATACCCTTATTATATAAACTTTTTTTCTATTAAAATAATTGAGCCAGGCTCTTATGTAGTTTATGCTAACCTCAAACTTAATTTGTAGTTAACAGTACCCTTGAACTCCTAATCCTTTTCCTTCTACCTCCTGAGTGCTGGGATTACTGGCATAAACTACCATATCCAACTAAACTTGTTATTCTTTTACTATTTTACTAAGACTTTTTTTTGTTGGTTAGTGATCAAGACACAAGTGTAGAGTTATTCAGGGCTAAACCACCAGTGTCCTTGACCTCCTCAGTTCTTCTCATTAGAAAGTTTTCAGAGTAGTAACTCACTCAGAGCTGTCACTTTCTATGACAACAATGTCTTCTGCTGGAATCTCTCATTGCAGCTTACTGAGGGACATCAGTCCTTTCAGTGTGCAGCAGGAACAGTATGTCACGGTGACTCAGCTCTTCTCCCAAGATGCACTCTTGAATTGCCATGCCAGCAAAGCAGAGAAGCATTGCTTGGACAAAGATCTTTCAAGGGTTTCTTACTGTTACCGATGTTCCCACACATCACACATTGGCCCTTTTGCTGGCGTTGCACCCACACCACAATATCAAAGTGATATCTTCCCTCCAAACACCACTCTCTGCTTTGCCCAAGCCATTGCTGTAACAGAAAGATGACATCACTGCAGCCCATGATGCTTTGCTTGCCTTGCCCCCTTTTGTCACAGATTTGCTTGTAAACAGACAACACACTTTGAATATTCCTCTATTCATGAAAATGTTTGCTCTTGGGGTCATGTTTTCAAATATTTGAAGATTATTGAGGGCTATAGAAACTTCTGCTAAATTTTGTGGCTCTTCTTGGCCTTCTCCTTCTTGGCCTTCTTCAATTTCTTTTTTTCTCTCTCTTCTCCAGCTATGTGTGTCCCTCTTTTTATGCTAACAATTCTTTATTAGTCACTTCCTCAGGAGGTCCTCTGCCACACCCAGGTCAAGTTTGTTGCCAGCTCAGCTGCAGCCTTGCTGAGTTTTGCAGGTTGCTCATCCTTGGTAAACCTTTTAAACCATGGGCAATCCTCTTGTCTTCTTGAAGATGCCACCCTGACACTCCTTGATGATGTCACCTCAAATCCAAGCAAAATTCTTGATGTAGTCATGGATGTTTTAATCCCCAAGGAACTGCATCTGTGTCTTTGTTACAGCAATGGCTTGAGCAAAGTAGAGAGTGGTGTTTGGAGGGAAGCTATCACTTCGATAATTGTGATGTGAGTGCAATGCCAGCCAAAGGGCTGATGTGTGGGAATATCAGTAACAGCAAGGAGATCCTTGAAAGATCTTTCTCCAAGCAATGCTTCTCTGCTTTGCTTGGCATTGCAATTCAAGACAGCATTGTGGGAGAAGAAGAGCTGACTTACATGTTACCAAGCTGTTACCATGACTTACTGCTTCTGTTGCACACTGGCGGTGTAGGCATAACGCCACACTTGAAAGCCTTTGGGGCTCGCACTATGCCAGATCACAAAGGGTTTCAACTNGTAGCCTGCATCAGTACCCTGAAGCCAGGCTGTGATCTGTCTGTGGAAGCCTTAAATCCAGCAATGACTTGCCCTCCTAAAGGTGAAAGTCCCCTCAGGCATTCATGACCAGAACAGGGGAATTTTATCTACATTAAACATTTGCTCTAGTAGGTAATTTTTTCCTGAAGTCAACACACCCAGAGTTTCTAAAATTCCTTCAGCTGTCTTCACATTGCAATTCAGAGACTTGGCATTCTTTACACATCACACAGTGAATAATCTTTTTTTTTTTAAACCACTTAACTCACCCAGGGCTAATAGTAAACCCAACNTCATTGCTTGGTCCAGCCTTTTCTTTCAATGTTGAGATCAACNTTTGTGCTTTGGTTTTGATTGCCATGGTACTGACAGGGATATGCTTCTGTGCCTGGTCTTTAGTTCGGATCATTGGAGGTTTCTCCACAAGTGATAGAAGTCCTAGTGGAAATTTGCTTAGTCTGTGAAGCAGGTTATTTAGCTGCTTCCATTGCTCTTATTTTTGTTCATCAAGATGGTATCTTTGATTGATGGGACATGACTGACTGGCACTTAGTAACCATTACTGATTTCCCACCATGGTAGTCCTTACTGCTTTTAATGCTGTTTCCAAGTCGATCATTCCCCCTTGGTCTCTTGCTGGTGAAATTAGCAGTGGATTCTGAAGTCCTGATGAACAATACAAGATTAAATCAAGCACGATGGGAACTGTTGCAATCCAGAGCTATGGAACAGAGGTGACACGTGAGGCTGTTGCCGAGCTAACATAGCCCACTGCTTTACAGGAAGCTTTTTTTTTTTCTGATATAGAAACAGCACATGCAAAAACAACCGTAAAAAGGCTATTACAGGAAATGCATAAAACAGTAGCATAGTCATTTATTATCATTGTCAAGTATTATGTACATTATATAATTATGGTTCTCTACTTTTATTTGATGGGCACACAGTTGAGGTGTTTGTACCAGCATCACCACAAATATGTGAGTGATGTTTTCTACTGCAATCTTACAATCACTATGAGATCACTGGGTGCCAAGAATTTTCCAGCCCTAGTCTAATCTGTGGGACCATTGCATACATGGCCTATCATTGACTGAAGTGTCAGTATGTGAGGCCTGATTGTCATTGCCCNTAGCCAAAACTAGCATCAACCTTGAAAGAGAAGAAAGTGTGTTAGATTCCTTTAGTAGGGAAATATTCTAATCCAGTTCCCAGTGCCTCCCCCTCTTCTTATTTGTATATTTGTTTTTGAGATAGGATCTTACTATNTAGCTCAGGCTGTCCTGGAACTCACCATATAACCCCAGCTAGCCTCAAACTTGAGGCAATCCTCCTGTCGTAGCCTCCCTGATGTGGTATATTCAAGCTTGAGAATCCTGAAGATTTGGGTACCACTACCCTTTGTTCAACAATGGTCTTTATGATTAGAATAGTAAAAATATGAAGAAAACATACAGGATCATTCAAGTAATTTGGTATTATAAACTCACGTCTACTCCATACTGAAACCAAAGGAGTCAATTACGACAGTGAGGGAAAGTAGTGTTGGTACCCAGGGTTTTGATCAGACTCTCAAAACTGAGAGACAAATGATACATTTAGCCCAAAGCTGCCTTCTTATGCAGCAAAATATAACTCTGCAATATACAGACAAACTGAAACCTAATTTGAGACTATGTTCTTTAACAAGTAGCCAAGTCTTTGCCAATCATAGGAGATGAGCTTTCAGTCAATTGTAGACTGCAAAACAATGAAACATGGCCAAATAAAGCAACTGCTGACCTGTAACCAAGCAGGCTGCTTCTATACGCCACTGTTGTGTTCTGCCCCAACTGTGGAGGAGAACTCTCCAAACTGCCTTTATCCAGAGTGATATCTGATACTAAATGAATCTTTTGTTCTGTTCAGCATGATGCTACTAAATGTAATGTACCTAAGGTTTTACTTTTTAATGAGCTGCCTAGCTTGTTGAAGTTTAACAGAGCAAGCTGGAAGTCGCTGCATTGAAAACACATTGCGAAAGAGATACCATGATAGAGGGAGACATCATGGGGATAGGGAGAAACCTGGTGTTAGGGAAGTTCCCAGGAATCCACAAGGACAACCCCAGATTAGACTACTAGCAATGGTGGAGAGGGTGCCTGAATTGACCTACCCTGGTAATCAGATTGGTGAATACCCTAACTGTCAGCATAGAGCCTTCATCCAGTAACTGATGGAAGCAGATGCAGAGATCCACAGCCAAGCACAGGCCAAGTTCCAGGGTCCAGTTGAAGAGAGGGAAGAGGGATTATATGAGCAAGGTGTGTGTGTGTGTGTGTGTGTGTGTGTGTGTGTGTGTGTGTGT
>LZPO01075997.1:4770-27170 GCA_001675575.1 Neotoma lepida | reverse complement strand
AGGAAGGAAGGAAGGAAGGAAGGAAGGAAGGAAGGAAGGAAGGAAGGAAGGAAGAAAGGAAGGAAGGAAGGGAGGAAGGGAGAGGGAGGATGGACGGACGGACAGACTAACCAAATGGTTATGATTCCATGTGTGTGTCACTAAGAGATAAGTGGAGAAGACACACCTAATCCAAAGGAAATGATAGCTAAGCTGGTTATTAAGAACAAAAAAATAACAAGAGGAAGGAAGGGACTTGGGAATGGCACAGAGGGCATTTAAACCACAAGCGTGAACAAGACACTCGGGCAAGTTTTATGAGGTGCATCAGTGTGGCTAGACATAGAGAGATGTGGTTTCATAGATATTTCCAGCAGACATGACAAGATAGACCCACAAATAGAACCACATCCTGCTAGACTTCTACAGCTGGGCTTTATCCCACGGTGTACTTTAATTCTTAAGCTGTACGGAATGGAAGAATAAACAGGGGAGTTTGTGTTAACAGTAGATTCCTGAACTCTGCATATAGAAGTCCACATTCAACAGATCAGAGAATATAAGCCAGGAATCTGCATTTTTCACAGCCCCTCCCTCCTCAGGGTGATGATGCAGAAGATGGCTGGGTGGTCACTTTCCAAACACAGCTGTAGGAGATATGGAGTCATAAAAGAGGAGCATGATCAAATCTGTTTCAGAAATGTTGCTCTAGCAGAACGTTCCCGTGTACCTGCTCACTCAGCAAGGCCCCTAATCCTTTGATAATCCTCCAATGGCCCTCTGTGGCCCAGGGGCTGCATAGCTCTGAAAGGAAATCTGCTAGTAAGAGGCCTTTGAGAAGACCATGTCTGAGTAGTCTTGAACTGTTTTTTTTAGAACTTTTACATTCCAAATGTAGGTATAATACGTAGACAGTGAAGGCTACTGATGGTGAAAGCTTTGGGATGGGGTTCTCTGAAGGGATTTTGGATTCCAGAGGATGGGCTGTATTGTAGCTCAGAGCCTGGGGTGGATGGATTCCTGTTTGGTCTAGTCTGGGCTGTAGGAACTCCTGGCAGGACAGAACCTGTGCTTGTTAACATGGGTCCAGGGGTGATTTGGGTACAGGCCACAAGGTTATTACCCTGAAATACCAATTATATCATGTTAGAGAGCCAAACCCACTTGGGTTAATATAGTCTATTTTCTTGCAGCCTATGATGACTGAATACTCTCATAAATATTTTGTGTTGGCTACAATAATGGCTTTCCAACCAAGAGTCTACTTCTTGAAACTGCATACCAGGAGTTTTTGACCTTTTGCCACATGACTTATCTTCAAATTTTACACTAGAGAACCATGTGATCAAGTTATAGCCCATCTTACTAGATTCTTCCAATCTTTATTCACCTCAAGTTCCAGGTCTTATGGTGCTCACAGCTGGGCTTGGTGTGACTCCTCTGAAGTTGGACACTTCTGAAAGTTACATTCTATAGTCTCAAAGGGCAAGAGTCACATCGTGAGATCCTTTTTTTCTGGCTCCCTGTGTTCGATTTCTAAGACAGTGTAAAGAGACAGAAGGTGAAAGAGACACGGGTCTGACCCTCAACAGATGGGGCTGTGTTTACTAGCACCCACCACGAGGGCCAGTCTCTCTCCCTTTGGAAATTGAGGGATCTGTCATCGGAAAAAGATAGTTGTGACCCTCTATTGGGGTGGGGTGAGGGGGTTAGGAATGTAATTGTTGCGACACATTTCTCTCCTTCCTAAAGTTGTTTGCTTTAACAAGTTGTGAAAGCGAGACACACTGTCCCAACAGACAATCCTTCCTAGGATGACAGAGTGAGGTCATCTGTGATCTTGTAGGAATCCTGTTTTATGATCAAACCACTCTATCATCTTGTACTAAAGTGAGTTGGGCTGGAACAAGCAAGAGACTGTGCTGAGACTCTTTGTTTTCTTTTTTCTTTCTTGATTTAGGATTTATTTATTTAAACCTGTCAAGGTGACCCACGACTTTGACACCAGCACTCAGGAGGCAGAGGCAGAAGGATCTCTGTGAGTTTAAGGCCAACCTGGTCTACAGAGTGAGTTCCAGAACAGCCAGGGCTACACAGAGAGAGACCCTGTCTCAAAAAAACCAAATTATTTATTTATTTATTTAATTGCAAGTGCATATGCCCAAGTATATGCCTCTATACCACTTGTATGCTAAGTGTCCATGAAGGCATGAAAAGGACATTGAGTCTCCAGGGATTGGAGTTGCAGGCAGTGTGAGCTGCCAGATACGGGTGCTGGGAACCAAACCCAGGTCCTCCAAGAAAAGCATTAAATGCTCTTAGCCATGGAACCTTCTCTCCAGACATATCCATTTGCTTTCTAAACGTTTCTCAGAATTCTTTTTTATACTTATGCTTAAAGGGATTGCCCCTTCATCAGCTGGGTCCTTATTGGCTGGAATGCCATGGTACTGTGTGGAGGTGGTTGTATGGTGTATGCATGTATGTACATGTGTGTGTTCAGGCTCATGTACCTGTGTGTGCATGGAATTGAGGAGCTGAAGAAATAGAATGAAAAAGTAATCATATTCAGGTACTTTACATAGCTGAAATGGGATGTTTCAATGTAACAGCTATAGGGCCCTAATAAAATGGCCTCCCTCCTTTCCCCTCTGAGATAGGGGCTATGTAGCCCTGACTGGCCTAGAACTCACAATCCCCTGCCTGGCCTCCTGAATCCTGAGACTTAATTCCTAGACTAAATTGTGAGGCCACCAACATAGAGCATGGAAGAAGAGTGAGGTTGTTCAAAAGAGATCTCCTGAGACTCAACATCAAAGCATAGACCCCAGGGGGACCCAGATGACAAAGGGTACTGATACACAATGAGCAAACAGCTCTCTGCCATGTCTGCCTGGAACCTCGAATCCCAATTCTGCCTACCAAAGACTAGAGACGAAAGGATAGGGAGACACTTCCTACATCATGGACATTTGAACTTTTCCAAGCCTCAGATACTACAGTAGGATCAAACACGAGAGAAGAACAGAGAAGTTGCCACGCAGAGTTACAAGCAAGGAGTGGACACGTNGATACATGTAAGCCCTGTCTTAGTTAGGGTTTCTATTGCTGTAAAGAGACACAATGACCATGGCAACTCTTGTAAAGGAAAAACATTCAATTGGGGTGGCTTACATTTGCAGAGGTTTAGTCCATTATCACCATAGTGCAACATGGTGGCATGCAGGCAGATATGGTGCTGGAGTAGTAGCTGAGAGTTCTNCATCTTGACTCATAGGCAACAGGAAGTGGTCTAAGACACTGGGAGTGGCTTGANCATACATGAGACCTCAAAGCCCATCTCTACAGTGACACACTTCCTCCAACAAGACCACACCTACTCCAACAAGATCACACCTCCTAATAGTGCCACTCCCTTTGGGGACCATTTTCTTTCAAACCACCACAGCCCCCCTTTGGNGTGCTTCTAGAAACAATTGGAGGACAGTTTGAGGCCCTGGGGGTCTGGTTTTATGTCGCCAGAGGGCCAAGAATAATGCTAAAGGAAATGACTGAACGTACAAGCCTTTCTTTGAAGTCCCCAGAATAATATTTAGGGGAGGGAGGGGAAGAGGAAGTAGGGAGTTCTCCTTTCTGTTGTATCCACTTCCGGGATGCTTGAGTTTTTATAAGGAATTTGTATTATTTTCATATAGCCCATAAGAAGGTTGTCTCTTTCAGAAAAACCAAAGCTACACAGGCTACAGCTTCTGCTTCCAGGGTCTGAGCCTTTCTCTGCAGCAAGGCTCAAGTAGGAGCCCACAACTGTGTCGTGTAGTGAATGGCAGACCCTTGCAGAGGAGGGAGGCACAAAGGCAGCAGGCGGCTCACAAGCCTCCCTAGCTCCAGTGTCAGAAACAGAATCACACCCAAGGGCAAAATCTGGTTTGGTGACCCTTGTGAGGTGTCACGGTGAGCTATTCTCTAGCATGGACACCCTGCTTCCAGAGCTCTGAGCACACACCTGCACACAGACATCCCCATGTGATTAGAGTTCTTCACTCACATATGCTCAGGTTACAAGAGATGGAATGAAGCCTTCCACCCTGCGGCTGCCATGAAAGCATCCAATCCTGGTCAAGGCTCACGCGGTCTGCTCCACTTTCCAGCTCTTGGGCCAACCACTACACTAGGTGGAATCATTTTACAATCTGGAGTTCCTTGATCCACACATATCCTGTGACTCATTCTTTCACTACCTCTGTGTCATTGCCCTTTGCAGAGTCCCCCACTGGGTGCCCTCTGAGTTCAATACCCTCAGCTCTGCTCCCAGACACACTGGGGTCATCCTGGGAAGCATCCCTATAGAACGGTTCCCTGATTGATTGCAGTGACCCCTAACAGGCTGTTGGCTTGTGGTTGACAAGCGGTGTAGTGTTCACCACTGTTGCCTCTGGTTCTGGGCAAAAGGCTCAAAAAACATGTGTTGNATGAGTTAGCTGTTGGCTTGGCATCCTTGTCAAGTCAGGTGCAGAGCAGCCATGCCTGTGCTCCCCTCCTCCCTGTCTCTTTACCTAGAAGTGCACACTTACTCAAATGTCTTTTTCTGAAAATTTGCACATGGACAAATAGAATGTTGGTTGAGATTCTGGAGACTGGAAACACCACCCCCACCCAGCACAGAGTTCTCAGAGTCAGTCTGCATAAGGGCTGCAAGGCCCAGCTAAATAGGTTGGGGGACTGAGGGTTCTTGTGTGTGACTGTGAAAGTCCTGATACGTTGCAAGCCTGAATGTCCCCAGAGTAAGACACAGGGCTGGGTTACTTGCTCGCTAAGACCCTGGGAAGATGGGAGGTGGAGAAAACTGACTAATCTGAATAGTACACAGGACCTTGCACTGAACTCTCAGCTCGGTCATGGATACAGCCTAATCCAAATATTCCTCCCTGAAACAAGCTCTGTGCATTGTGCAGCCACATTCTGGGTTTCAGGGCAAAAATCTCACAAAGGTCCTTGCAGTTGGTGCTTTTTATAAACAAGCAATTCTAGACTGGGTAGGAACCCCTTTCCTCTAACATGAAGGAACCATGCTTCCCCTGACCCCATCGGCCAAAGTTTAGACCTTACTTGGGCCATGTTTCTTCCAAGACCAAACAATAACCGGCACCACAGTGCTGGGCTATGTCAGTAGCTTAGAGCCCGAGTCCCTGGGATTTCTACTCTGGAGGAAACCCACACTCCCTGCCTAAGACACTAGAGTTAGGAGGCTTTTGACTGTTGTAGGGGGAAGCAGACACATTTATTAGCTCTGACTTCTCTCAGCAAGGGAAGGAGAAGGTGTGCGTTGGTGTTTCTTTTCTGTATATACCTTTGCTGCTCATTTTCTTCTTGACTGAATACTACCCCACCCCAGTATCCTCAAGTTCTTGCCTGAGAATACTAGCATCTATTTTCAAAAGACTTTCCTCATGTACCTTTGCCACTCAGTTTTTATCAAGACCAGATCCTGGTCACGCAGTGCAGGATTCAGGTCTTGTCATGTCAACTACCCACCTCACTGTTGTAGCTACCTTTACTAGATAACAAAGAATTCAATTATAAAAAGGTGACACAGAGCCCTCTGCAAAGACTGGCCAGTCCCCTGACCACAGCAGCAGACACAAAGCTCAAGNTCCCCTACAGCCCTGTTGTCTCTTTCCACCCCAACAGCACAAGCTTCACCATCAGGCAGCCCTCACTCAAGGCCCCGGCTTTAAGTCTGCAGAAACTCTCTGCCTTGCCAAGGTTTTGCTTACTCATAGCAGAGTAAGCAAATTTTTAATCTCATTAAAAAACAAAACAAAACAAAACTAACCCCTGTAGCCTGGGGGTTGAGGCAGGAATATCGGGAAGCTGGGAGCAGCATCAGGGCATGTGACAAAGGGTGGCATCTGGAATGAAGAGGCAGGTCCTCAGTTGTCCATGCCAGCTCTGGGCTAATAAAATTGATTGTTTTGTTTGAATTGGCTTCGTCTTTTTGCGTTTAGGAAAAGCTAAAGGATCCAGATGGAGCTGGCAACAGGGCAAGTGAAGATTAATGTCCCAAACATTAAGTTAGGGTCCTCAGCTAACATTTCCCTGACTTGGTTAATATATAAGCCAGTGATTAAGCTGCTCTGGCACATTCTATCCTGTAGCCCAGAAAGAATCTTCCTTATTGCCAGCAGACACAAAGACTAGATTAGTAACTCGGGTCAGTCCAACCTCATTGTGGCTGAGGCTGTTGTATAGGGTGCATCGCAAAGCCACTCTCAATTCCATCCAGTGTCACCATGGGAATTCCATGGAGACTCAGAGGCAAAGGAAAGCTCCCAGAGACCTGCTGTGTGCAACTGGCTCAGGAGGCCTTGGAGTGTGTCTGCCACTGCTCTGTCACTGTGCCCATACCATGCCTGTTGCCTGACATACATTTCTTTAGTTACCCTCATGACAAACAAAACCCCATTCCACAAAATTGCTGGTTGTGATCTCTGTAACATACAGGGAACTTATAGCTCTGAAAGGTTAGCTAATAAAAGCAAATTTGCAGAAGCAGAGGTCCCAAGTCCCATGACCTATGTCAGAGCATGTTGTGTACTGCCACCTTGACAGAGTTAGTACAGATCATAAAGGCCACAGCATTTTCCCCACATGGGGAGATGAGCGAGTGGTGGTGTTTTCTATGAAGTTCATCAAAGAGAAGGCTGTGGAGGGGCCACAGGAAAGGAAGGAGGCAGGAACCTATGGACAGGGGAGGAGACTGCAAAGTTTCTCTGACATCTCAGCTGTGAGGCGTCTGATCTGTAAGGTAAGACCTATCTGAACTTGTATGAATGCATGCTGTGATCTGCAGCCTGGCCCCAGTGCTCAGGGAGAGAGCTACAGAGCAGGCAGGTGGTCTCCACACAGTGCTTGGCCAGCCTCTAGACATTCTTTCTGATATCTGGGGCATGGAAAACTGGGCCAGTTCGTGATACTTCCTCTATAAAAGTTCTTTAGACTCAAATTCCTTTCAAAAAGACATTGATCTTTTCTTACGCTTTGAATTTTGTTCGAATAACGCTACAAGTTTCATTTTGTCACTCTTGAAGAGAAACAGTCTTGGTTTTTCGAGACATGGTTTCTCTGTGTATCCCTGGCTGTCATGGAACTTGCTTGGTAGAACTTGGCCTTGAACTCAGAGATCCTCCTGCCTCTGCCTCCAGAGTACTGGAATTAAAGGTGTGCACCCCCACTACCTCTCAAATTTTTTGTTTTTTTAATAAACTTCTACAAGTCAAGTATGTATTCTCTTAAAAGTACAGTCTTTTGAGTGACTTGTTCAAGATTCAAAAAAGATACATCAAAAATGGTTCCATTTCAACCAAGCATTCTAACCATGAAGTCAGAGACTTGTGGGAGAGCACTGAGCCCACACATTCTGCCTCCAGACAGTAGGATTCTTCTGTTCTCCCAGGCCCTCAGCCCAGGAACTGTCCTCCTAAAATCTCTGCCTGATTTATATCTTGTGTCTCTGTGACAGGATCGTGATGCTGAAGTCTTCTGAGTTGCCCTGGGCTCCATCCACTCTTCCAGTGAATATGCATTAATGCCTGCTAAGTGCCAAGCAAATCACCTCACTGCGATTGTAAGCTCTTTGCATTAGAAAGGCATCTGGTTTGACACTCCAGACTCTGGATAGGCTACTTGGATTAGAGCCCCCACTTGCTAGATGTACGGCCCTAGGCATAGCATTCTGTATCTTAGCATAGAGGTGACAGCAGTCCCTTTCTCACAGTGATGAGAACCACAGAAGTTCACACATGCAAAGCACATCAATGGTTTAAGGTTTTTAAAAATCAGTTAATAATAGGAAGGGACTGTGATGATAGGGAGAAGAATGTTTGCAAGATTGCTTGCAAAGACAGGGAAGAAAGAATGCTTGCTTTCTATCATGTCTATACAAACCTCAAATCACTAAGAACTATGACTACAGAATTCGTAATGTGCCTTCTGTTTTTGTTTGTTGTTGTGACCAGAACACCTTGGAAAACAATTGAAAAGAAGGAAAGACTTCCTTTATGTTATGATTTCAGAAGGTTCAGTCCAAGGGGAAAAGATGCCCATGAAGGCCTGCCCCTGATGACCTACTTCCTCCAGCTAGTTCTCACCTCCCCAAATGACCACAACCTTCTAAAACAGCACCCCCAAAACAGCACCCCCAACTGGGGACCAAGCATTCAGAACATGAGCCTGTGGAACACACTTCATACTCAAACCATGACACTATATCCACTGAACCATTCATGTATAACCCAGAGAATTCAGATTAACGGGTCAAAGAACAAGTCTAAACTATTCAACTCCAGCAAGGTCAAAACGGCTCACACATTCTCTTTTGTCTTCAGTGGCAAGCAAGCACATATGCTTCTCCAAATAGTAGGTTGACTTACCAGTTTCTTGGAAGAGTTTTTACTCCAGGTTCCCTGAGACACAGTGTGTTTGGTGCTTTTCACCCACCACAGTGCGTTACACACAAAAACCTGCCGAATAGTTTGTTTCTCATTTATACCTAAATGTTCTAAGTTTTAGTTTGCACCCTAAGTTTTTAATGAGAACAACTGTTTTTATGGCAAATGTTTGGCTGGGTCCTGCCAACACTCACTTGCTTCTCTCACTCCACTAAACTCACAAAAGGCAAGTTTGGGCCTGGCTCCAACCTCCAACAGTCTGCTGATCTTCAAGATGAAATCACCACAGAGCTGTATTGTACGATCAGTCAGCGATCTCAGCATGAAAAGAGCAAACGTTAGAAGGANAATAAGCAAACTGGATTGTGCACATCAAGTCCGTGTCAAGAGACCTCAGGGAACCAGCGGGACCTATGATTAAATGTCAATTTTTAAAAAAACTAAAGAGGAAGACATTTTCCCAGCACGAAATAATTCTTCTTAGAAGGCCAATAAAACTTCTTCCTTAATAATAATTAAAAAAACCAAGGAGATTATTACCCTGGGATAATAGGAGGAAAGAGATTTTGTAATTCATCTNATGAGTTAGCTGTTGGCTTGGCATCCTTGTCAAGTCAGGTGCAGAGCAGCCATGCCTGTGCTCCCCTCCTCCCTGTCTCTTTACCTAGAAGTGCACACTTACTCAAATGTCTTTTTCTGAAAATTTGCACATGGACAAATAGAATGTTGGTTGAGATTCTGGAGACTGGAAACACCACCCCCACCCAGCACAGAGTTCTCAGAGTCAGTCTGCATAAGGGCTGCAAGGCCCAGCTAAATAGGTTGGGGGACTGAGGGTTCTTGTGTGTGACTGTGAAAGTCCTGATACGTTGCAAGCCTGAATGTCCCCAGAGTAAGACACAGGGCTGGGTTACTTGCTCGCTAAGACCCTGGGAAGATGGGAGGTGGAGAAAACTGACTAATCTGAATAGTACACAGGACCTTGCACTGAACTCTCAGCTCGGTCATGGATACAGCCTAATCCAAATATTCCTCCCTGAAACAAGCTCTGTGCATTGTGCAGCCACATTCTGGGTTTCAGGGCAAAAATCTCACAAAGGTCCTTGCAGTTGGTGCTTTTTATAAACAAGCAATTCTAGACTGGGTAGGAACCCCTTTCCTCTAACATGAAGGAACCATGCTTCCCCTGACCCCATCGGCCAAAGTTTAGACCTTACTTGGGCCATGTTTCTTCCAAGACCAAACAATAACCGGCACCACAGTGCTGGGCTATGTCAGTAGCTTAGAGCCCGAGTCCCTGGGATTTCTACTCTGGAGGAAACCCACACTCCCTGCCTAAGACACTAGAGTTAGGAGGCTTTTGACTGTTGTAGGGGGAAGCAGACACATTTATTAGCTCTGACTTCTCTCAGCAAGGGAAGGAGAAGGTGTGCGTTGGTGTTTCTTTTCTGTATATACCTTTGCTGCTCATTTTCTTCTTGACTGAATACTACCCCACCCCAGTATCCTCAAGTTCTTGCCTGAGAATACTAGCATCTATTTTCAAAAGACTTTCCTCATGTACCTTTGCCACTCAGTTTTTATCAAGACCAGATCCTGGTCACGCAGTGCAGGATTCAGGTCTTGTCATGTCAACTACCCACCTCACTGTTGTAGCTACCTTTACTAGATAACAAAGAATTCAATTATAAAAAGGTGACACAGAGCCCTCTGCAAAGACTGGCCAGTCCCCTGACCACAGCAGCAGACACAAAGCTCAAGGTCCCCTACAGCCCTGTTGTCTCTTTCCACCCCAACAGCACAAGCTTCACCATCAGGCAGCCCTCACTCAAGGCCCCGGCTTTAAGTCTGCAGAAACTCTCTGCCTTGCCAAGGTTTTGCTTACTCATAGCAGAGTAAGCAAATTTTTAATCTCATTAAAAAACAAAACAAAACAAAACTAACCCCTGTAGCCTGGGGGTTGAGGCAGGAATATCGGGAAGCTGGGAGCAGCATCAGGGCATGTGACAAAGGGTGGCATCTGGAATGAAGAGGCAGGTCCTCAGTTGTCCATGCCAGCTCTGGGCTAATAAAATTGATTGTTTTGTTTGAATTGGCTTCGTCTTTTTGCGTTTAGGAAAAGCTAAAGGATCCAGATGGAGCTGGCAACAGGGCAAGTGAAGATTAATGTCCCAAACATTAAGTTAGGGTCCTCAGCTAACATTTCCCTGACTTGGTTAATATATAAGCCAGTGATTAAGCTGCTCTGGCACATTCTATCCTGTAGCCCAGAAAGAATCTTCCTTATTGCCAGCAGACACAAAGACTAGATTAGTAACTCGGGTCAGTCCAACCTCATTGTGGCTGAGGCTGTTGTATAGGGTGCATCGCAAAGCCACTCTCAATTCCATCCAGTGTCACCATGGGAATTCCATGGAGACTCAGAGGCAAAGGAAAGCTCCCAGAGACCTGCTGTGTGCAACTGGCTCAGGAGGCCTTGGAGTGTGTCTGCCACTGCTCTGTCACTGTGCCCATACCATGCCTGTTGCCTGACATACATTTCTTTAGTTACCCTCATGACAAACAAAACCCCATTCCACAAAATTGCTGGTTGTGATCTCTGTAACATACAGGGAACTTATAGCTCTGAAAGGTTAGCT
Source organism: Neotoma lepida (assembly GCA_001675575.1). Classification (NCBI taxonomy): domain Eukaryota; kingdom Metazoa; phylum Chordata; class Mammalia; order Rodentia; family Cricetidae; genus Neotoma; species Neotoma lepida. The sequence continues at coordinate 16,105 of LZPO01075997.1, read as the reverse complement.
AATAAAAGCAAATTTGCAGAAGCAGAGGTCCCAAGTCCCATGACCTATGTCAGAGCATGTTGTGTACTGCCACCTTGACAGAGTTAGTACAGATCATAAAGGCCACAGCATTTTCCCCACATGGGGAGATGAGCGAGTGGTGGTGTTTTCTATGAAGTTCATCAAAGAGAAGGCTGTGGAGGGGCCACAGGAAAGGAAGGAGGCAGGAACCTATGGACAGGGGAGGAGACTGCAAAGTTTCTCTGACATCTCAGCTGTGAGGCGTCTGATCTGTAAGGTAAGACCTATCTGAACTTGTATGAATGCATGCTGTGATCTGCAGCCTGGCCCCAGTGCTCAGGGAGAGAGCTACAGAGCAGGCAGGTGGTCTCCACACAGTGCTTGGCCAGCCTCTAGACATTCTTTCTGATATCTGGGGCATGGAAAACTGGGCCAGTTCGTGATACTTCCTCTATAAAAGTTCTTTAGACTCAAATTCCTTTCAAAAAGACATTGATCTTTTCTTACGCTTTGAATTTTGTTCGAATAACGCTACAAGTTTCATTTTGTCACTCTTGAAGAGAAACAGTCTTGGTTTTTCGAGACATGGTTTCTCTGTGTATCCCTGGCTGTCATGGAACTTGCTTGGTAGAACTTGGCCTTGAACTCAGAGATCCTCCTGCCTCTGCCTCCAGAGTACTGGAATTAAAGGTGTGCACCCCCACTACCTCTCAAATTTTTTGTTTTTTTAATAAACTTCTACAAGTCAAGTATGTATTCTCTTAAAAGTACAGTCTTTTGAGTGACTTGTTCAAGATTCAAAAAAGATACATCAAAAATGGTTCCATTTCAACCAAGCATTCTAACCATGAAGTCAGAGACTTGTGGGAGAGCACTGAGCCCACACATTCTGCCTCCAGACAGTAGGATTCTTCTGTTCTCCCAGGCCCTCAGCCCAGGAACTGTCCTCCTAAAATCTCTGCCTGATTTATATCTTGTGTCTCTGTGACAGGATCGTGATGCTGAAGTCTTCTGAGTTGCCCTGGGCTCCATCCACTCTTCCAGTGAATATGCATTAATGCCTGCTAAGTGCCAAGCAAATCACCTCACTGCGATTGTAAGCTCTTTGCATTAGAAAGGCATCTGGTTTGACACTCCAGACTCTGGATAGGCTACTTGGATTAGAGCCCCCACTTGCTAGATGTACGGCCCTAGGCATAGCATTCTGTATCTTAGCATAGAGGTGACAGCAGTCCCTTTCTCACAGTGATGAGAACCACAGAAGTTCACACATGCAAAGCACATCAATGGTTTAAGGTTTTTAAAAATCAGTTAATAATAGGAAGGGACTGTGATGATAGGGAGAAGAATGTTTGCAAGATTGCTTGCAAAGACAGGGAAGAAAGAATGCTTGCTTTCTATCATGTCTATACAAACCTCAAATCACTAAGAACTATGACTACAGAATTCGTAATGTGCCTTCTGTTTTTGTTTGTTGTTGTGACCAGAACACCTTGGAAAACAATTGAAAAGAAGGAAAGACTTCCTTTATGTTATGATTTCAGAAGGTTCAGTCCAAGGGGAAAAGATGCCCATGAAGGCCTGCCCCTGATGACCTACTTCCTCCAGCTAGTTCTCACCTCCCCAAATGACCACAACCTTCTAAAACAGCACCCCCAAAACAGCACCCCCAACTGGGGACCAAGCATTCAGAACATGAGCCTGTGGAACACACTTCATACTCAAACCATGACACTATATCCACTGAACCATTCATGTATAACCCAGAGAATTCAGATTAACGGGTCAAAGAACAAGTCTAAACTATTCAACTCCAGCAAGGTCAAAACGGCTCACACATTCTCTTTTGTCTTCAGTGGCAAGCAAGCACATATGCTTCTCCAAATAGTAGGTTGACTTACCAGTTTCTTGGAAGAGTTTTTACTCCAGGTTCCCTGAGACACAGTGTGTTTGGTGCTTTTCACCCACCACAGTGCGTTACACACAAAAACCTGCCGAATAGTTTGTTTCTCATTTATACCTAAATGTTCTAAGTTTTAGTTTGCACCCTAAGTTTTTAATGAGAACAACTGTTTTTATGGCAAATGTTTGGCTGGGTCCTGCCAACACTCACTTGCTTCTCTCACTCCACTAAACTCACAAAAGGCAAGTTTGGGCCTGGCTCCAACCTCCAACAGTCTGCTGATCTTCAAGATGAAATCACCACAGAGCTGTATTGTACGATCAGTCAGCGATCTCAGCATGAAAAGAGCAAACGTTAGAAGGANAATAAGCAAACTGGATTGTGCACATCAAGTCCGTGTCAAGAGACCTCAGGGAACCAGCGGGACCTATGATTAAATGTCAATTTTTAAAAAAACTAAAGAGGAAGACATTTTCCCAGCACGAAATAATTCTTCTTAGAAGGCCAATAAAACTTCTTCCTTAATAATAATTAAAAAAACCAAGGAGATTATTACCCTGGGATAATAGGAGGAAAGAGATTTTGTAATTCATCTGAGTCAATGATTTTCAAACAAGTTTTGGCTGAGGAACCTTTTATTTAAACCATTACCAAGATGTGTAAACAAGCAAAAATACCAACTGCTCTGGTTGAAAGCAGGGCCAGGGTTGCCCCTCCACTCCCTAAGTACATCTAAACCCCTAATTTTAATCTACTAAGAATTCAAGGAGGGGCAAGGGAGATAGTTCGCTTAGCAAAGGGCTCGTGGCACAAGCAAAATGTGAGTTCAATCCTGGACATCCATGTAAAAGCCAGGTATAGTAACATGCACTGTGATCTCAGTGCAGGGAAGGCAGAAACAGAAGGATCTTTGGGGGCCACTGGCCAATCAAGCCTAGTCAGCAAGCCCCAGGTTCCAGTGAGAGACTCTGTCNCTGATGACAGAATTCTGCTCTGCTTTCTTCTTTCTTGCCTGCATTTCCATATTTCCTATAGAGAATAGGCATTAATTTTATCATAAGAAAAGTGGATCCTTAGGAAATGTTAGCAGGCAGATAGNAGTCAAGGTATTACCCAGCCCACATCTCCTTGCAGTATACCCCAGAGACTACTCTTTAAAAGTTATTATTGCAAAGTCAGATGTTGCTCACCTCAGCTACTCTGTTCTTTTAAAACTGTCTCTCTTTGGCAGTTCCAGGAATCAAACCAGGGCCTGATGCATAGTAGGCAACCACTCTATCATATCTTCAACACAGTCCCTCATGCTAGGGAAGCCAAGACAGAACTGTGAGTTCAAAGTCAGCCCAGGCAACATGGACAGCATAGTAAGACCTTGTCTCAAAGAAAAATGTTACTGAAGGATAATTTTAATAGTATGAGGAAGTATTTGTTAAGATGTTAAACTTAAAAAAGAAGAAACAGTTGTTGAGACTATGAACAGTTGTCACAAAAATATGTATTTTTAAAACATAGTTGTCTTTGAGAAGTGTGGATGGTTTGTCTTCTGTTTTTCTGCACATTCCAGATATGTTACAATAAAATTATATTATTTTTATAACTGAAATATGGGGCAGGCCAGACAGCTCAGCAAGTAAAGCATTTACCACATAAGCCTGATGACATGAGTTTGATCACCAGAACCCACGTGAAATGTGGAAAGAGAACTGGTTCATGAAAGCTGTCCACTGACCTTCACATATGCATTGTGTTGTGAATTCGTGTCACACTTACACACACACACACAATTTTAAAAGCTAAATTTTTTCAGTTATTGTCTTGTTATGTTGCCTAAGCTTGTCTGTAATTCAAGTGATCCTCTTGCCTCAGCTTCTCAAATAGCTAGGATTATAGGCATGTACCACCACACCTGACTCAGAAGATAGATANGTATGTATTTATGGAGAAATGCTGGGCAAGACATTCAGACTCCTTAACAAATCTGTGATCGAGTGTCAAAGAAAATACTAATGCAAGATCAATGGTTCTCAAATTACAGAGATTATAAGAGACACCTGTTGACTTGTTTTAAAAGTAGATTTCCAATCTATGTTTCCCAAAAGCCAAGACAATCCACCTGGACATATACAGCTGCCAATCTCTGGTTCTTAGTATTCAAATTATACTTGATAATTCATATCAGGACTAGTTCAATGTGTGAATATTAATATCTCAACTCAATACCTTCTAATGGGAGCAATTTCCCATTGTACCTCTAAATTTTAGGATACAGCTTATATCTTGNAATTCTCTTATGAAAACAGCCCCTTTATAATCCTTGGTTTCTCAGTTGCCAGTTANTGAGAAGACTCTTTGGGGAGAGTGAGCTAGCCATAGGAAACTATATCCAACTCCTCCACTTCACAAATGAGATTCTGAACATTACTAGCCTGCCTGAGGTTCCTCTGCTATTCACCACCTCTGCCTCTGCTATGAGTCTGGATTCTGGTCCCCGCAGCCTGGGGTTCTCTCTAATGAATGATGATGATTCTTCATTTAATGGCAAATAAATTTTCGGACTTTATGTTCACCTCAANGTGAAGCATTATTTGCGGACAGTCAATACAGAATCCAGGTTTCCATATTCCTTGACCAATTTTGAANGGTCAAAGGTAATAATCTCTCCCTCTCTCCTTCTGTCTCCCCCCCACCCCTCACCCCTACTAGGTACCCCTGGCTGGCCTAGAACTCACCATGTAGACCAGCCTGGCCTTGAACTCACAGAGATCTGATTGCCTCTGTCTCCCTAGTGCTGGGATTAAAGGGATACACCACCACACCCAGAAATCTTCCTCTTCTTTATCTTACGTATTTTGTTACAACAATNAAAGACAAAAATACTCAATATTGATTATTAATCAATATTAACTATTCTGCAAATATTCTTTGCTTTAAGGGGTATTGTTTATTTGTATTTGTTTGTGTGGTTTTTTTGAGACAGGGTTTCTCTGTGTAGCCCTTGCTGTCCTGGAACTCCTTTTGTAGACCAGGCTGGCCTTGAACTCACAGAGATCCNCCTGCCTCTGCCTCNCAAGTGGTGGGACTAAAGGTGTGCACCACCACTGCCCAGCAAGAGTTCTCTACAAATATTTTTAATCATGGCATTTATTACCTAAAGACCTAATCCTATACTATATTCTTTTTGAGGCAACANTAACTCCAATGTAATTATTATCACCCACTGAGTAGCCAAACTGAATGATTAAACAGAGGAATTTCATTTCCTGTTTTGTACCCTGATTGACTACTCATAGCTTTAATCTATATCAAACACTCTTTAAATTGTTTGATAAGCTCCTCATCTAATAGTCTCCTATGATCAGCAAGTACAATAGCAGTGACAGTAAAAATACCCGTATGACCTCTACCTATGGAAAGCACCGTACAGGTCCCCATTACTAGCTCTTCAGTCCTTGCAGCAGCATCATTAATAAAACAGGAGGCTACAGAATAATAAACATTACTCTAATTCCAAACACTGACAGAACATACAGCCTATTCATTTCTTATATTATCCCAACGAAGGGTCATCAGGCGCTACAAATCAAACTCGACTTGCTTACACCAAACAGACTTCAAATCACTAGTCATGAGTCTGTCAAGTCATACAGAGNTAATTGCAGTCATTCTTAGCCAAACATTATTAAANTTTTATGGAGCCTTAGTCCTGATAGCCCATGGTCACAAGCTCTCATTGCTTTGTCTCGTAAACTCAAACTATGAANAAATCCATAGTCAAACTATACTGCCAGTTTGTCTATTACAGATTACATCNTTTAATAGCAATGTGATGATCTAGCTTCACTATTATCCTAGTAGAACTTAATATACTAGTTATGACCCTGTATTCCCACTATGTGTTAGTCACACNATAAAGAACATTCACATACTACCTTAATAACATTGAGGCATCCTNCACACTAGAAAATACTTTGATAGTTATGCATCTACCTCCTATCACTTGATGTCAAAATTACTTGAAGATTTATGTGCTATAAATATAACTTAAACTAAGCATTACAATGTGAGTCCAAAAATTGAAGCTTAAAATTCCTAATTAGCTNGCTAAGAAAGTATATAAAGACTACTAAGACCATGCCTGNATTCATAACAACATGACCATCCCAACTTTAAGAGGAAAATGTTGTTCTTGGAGCCAAAATATCNGTGCAGCTCCAAACAAAAGTAATAAATTTCTTCTCTTCCTCTATCACCTACCATCTTATACTGCCAAATATTACAACATAGCAGCTCTCCAGTCAATCTTACGTGACCACACTAGACAATGGACTCATTTATTAATGGTATGACTTTTATTGTACTCAAACATGGGATTAACAAATTTTCCTCTTTAATCCTGACCCTCACATTGTCCTGTTGGACCAGTTTCCCTTTGAACCCCTGACCCTTGGGGAAATAGACCGTCTTCTGTCTTGCTTGCTCTAAGTCATAGGACTTTTTAGCTCCATCACGGCAGTGTTATTTTCTCTTTTCTAATTAGGGCAAAATGAAGGCACACACATGTTTTGGTGACTCCTCCTTAGCTTTTGTTCACCATGGTTCTTGGTAAGCCATATTAGATAATGGCCAAAGTCTTCTTGCAGGNCTCCAGATCGGCATTCCCTACTATAATTTTACAAGCTACTTGTGGGCTTATTATATTTCTTTGTAACAACAACTACAGTGTAATTTGGCCTTGCTTCTGTTCTATGACTAGCATCAGCCTCCTCCAATGGATTGCAAGTTACAAAAGAATATGGACCAGTGCACACTCACTGGGACTTTGCCTACTAGCCTCATACTAACAAATTCTGGGTACTTGAGACACAGCTACTGAGTAGTGTTTTTAAATAGAGATGCTTTGTCTGTTTACTGACTTCCGTCAACTCTGCTTCACTCAAGTGTGAGAGGCTCCCCAGTGCTGCAGACACCAACTCAAAGCCTCCTTTTGGTAAGCTCCTCTGTTAGCCACACTCTAGTCACACTGATGAAGGGTACAACAGCCTCTCCTACCTTCAGTCCAAACCGACTCCTTGGCACTTGCCCAGCTCTGTCACAGACCACATCCTTAAGATGGTGTCACTTAGTGACTCCTGAGCATGGAAATGAAAACATGGTAACTGAGGGAGTTAAAATAAAAATTGAGAATTTAAATCTACTTTTTATAAGAATAAATTCATCAGGTAGCCTTCTAATACTAAAAGTATGTTTGGAGTCCCCAAAAAAAGAGGCCACCATTTCACCTGAGGTGTCAGGACAAAATGTTACTCTTGATCAAGAGGGTGTGCTTAGGAAGAGGGGACACACCTGGTCAGGAAGTACACCTGTTTTTCCTCTAAGGAATGCGGTGGCTGTGTGTTTTCCCCACTGGCTGGGGCAGACCTCACAGTCTTACTTAATGGGCTAGTTTGAAAAGAATTGGCACACAGGAAATGGAGAAAGCCAAAGGTGTCCCTGCTCCAAACAGAAAAGGGTGGTTGCTTCAGGACATCCAATTCTTAGACTAGAGCAGTGGGGCCTTTGTGTAAACAAAGGTTTTACTGAGTGAGGATTAAAATGTTTGCAAGTTAAAAAAGACTCTTATTTGATATTTCTTATACCAATTCAACAAAAGGAATTTAATTCTCAGATGTTGTTTATTCTCATATATAGCAAAAAACAAACAAACAACAACAACAACAACAAAACCCCACAGAAACAACAAACAAAAAACTGGGGATGAAATGGTATCTCTTTCTACAGCAACNAATTCACCATGAAATTTTTTTTTCTTGTCTGCTTTGATCTCAACACTTAGAACTTGTGAGTTTGTTGGGCTTCCAGGAGAGTTCCGTGGTTACATGCACTGGGGATGAGGTAGAGCCCGTTACAGGCCGAGCAAAAGGAACGGGATTGGAAAGGAAAGCCCAAACAATGCTACCGGATCCTACCAATGTCAGCAAATGTAAAGCAGGAGCTGAAAAGCACTGGGTGTTAGCAACTTCTCCTCTTTATGCAGCTCTTGCAGGAGAGTGTTCACACACCTGGAAACAAAGCTTGTGGTGTACTGTACCTACAGGAGGAAGTGTGGCAAGCACGCCCTCCTGGAGACAAAAGAAAAGGCTCACAATGACTATGCAACCAAGTTCTTCTGGTTTGTACTCCTTCCTTTTGCACCCAGAATAAATTTAGAAGATTACATTTCTCTTCCCCCACTCCACCCCCCAAACTGTGGTGTTACAGCAACAGTATCATTAAGTAAAATATGTAAGGCATTAAAAGCATATAAATCATGCACAAACACATTAAAGAATTTAAATTACCTGTAATATGGAAGAGTAAAGAGTTTAAATGACAGCATTTAGGTTCTCCCCCCAACCCTGCTGCTTGTTTTGAAACAGGTATCTCATTATGTAGCTCAGACTACCACTGGATTCCTGGTCNTCCTTGCTTTAGCCTGCTGAGTGGTGGGATTGTAGGTGTGTGCTACCACATCTGGTCAAGGGGTCTAGNTGTGGATCAGGGCTCACTGGGAATTTTCAACAAGTCACTTAGCTGAGTGGCTAAGAGCATATGAGTTTACATATGTAAATCTTGGGAACATAATGTGTTTCGAGATAACTGTACACTGTGTGAAGATGTATTGCTGTTATTGATTTAATAAAGAGCTGAATGGTCAATAGCTAGGAAGGAGAGAATAGGCAGGATTTCTGGAGAGAGAGANAAAAACTGAGGGTTAGAATTTGGTGCAGCAAGAGAAGCTAGCGAGACACCGACACCAAGGGAGTTGGACATCTAGAATGCAGGAGAGGTAAAAAGCCATGTTGCAGAATGTAGATTAATGGAAACAGGTTAATTTAAGTTGCAAGACCTAGTTGGGAACAAGCCTAAGCTAAAGGCCAAGCTTTCATAATTAATAAGTCTCTGTGTCATTACTTGGGGGCTGGTGGTCCAAAGAAAGTCTGACAAGAAAGACCCGTTACAATAATGCCTGCTGATCATGGTATGAATCTGTCAACCTGNGGTAGCTATGCCGTATCAGGAGAGAGTAGAACAGGATAACAGAAGTTCTTATGTACCAGGCTTTTTNTTTTGGGCCACCAACCAGCTCCCAAATCAAGACACGAGACTTATTATTAGGTATGATGCTTGGCCTAGCTTAGGCTTGTTTCTGGCTAGCTCTTTTAACTTAAATCAACCCATTTCTCTTTCTCTACCTTTTGCCTTTCTTCCTTCTGTCTATCTTGCTTTCACCACTTCTCGTGTCTGGCTGGCCCTGGGCATGTCCCTCTCCTCTCCGTTCTCTCCTTCTTCTCTTCTAGATTTCTCCTTCAATTTATTCTCCCTGCCTGCCAGCCCCGCCTATCCTTTCTCTGTCTAACTATTGGCCTTTCAGCGCTTTATCAGACTATTCAGGTGCCTTAGGCAGGCAAAAACGAAACAAATGCAACACATCTTCACATAGTTAACAAACGCAGCATGAACAAATGTGACATACCTTTACATGGTTAAAGTAATAGTCCACTGCATAAACAAATGTAACACATCTTTGCCCAGTTAAACAAATATTCCACAACATCCTTGGGGTAGAGATACAGCTCAGCGTCAGAACACACGTGCAAGGCCCTGGTTTTCATCCCCAGCACCACAAAGACTACTTCTCACTTACTGAGCATTTACTATAAGTCAAGTACTGAACGAAGAACTCCCCAGACCTTCCCTTATTAACTCATCACACCTACCCAATGCAGTAAATATTAATTTGGAAAATAGTAGATCTACACATTAAAAATGGTCAGCTATTGACAGTCTTGTGATTGTTCAAGTTATCATCTTCCTGGTTTCAAGAAAGTGAAACAGAAATTCAGGTAAAATAACATTGATAGTATTTGTTAATGTGAGGTTTTTAAGCCAACATTTCTGAACAACATGCTGTAGTAATATAAATTGGTAGAGTGGCTGGAGAGACAGCTCCGTGGTTAAGAGAGCTCACTACTCTTGCAGAGGACCCAGGATTCGGTTCCCAGCACCCACATGGAGGATCTGACCCCCTCCTCTGGTTTCCAGGGGCCCTGAACACATACGGTGCACATAAACTCATGGAGGCAAACATACATTAAATACACACAGATAATTTTTTTGTTTGTTGTTTGTTTGTTTTTGAGACAGAGTCTCTCTACACAGCTCTGGCTGCCCTGGAATTCACTATGTAGACTAGGCTGGCCTTGAATTCACAGAGATCCACCTGCCTCTGGCTCCCAAGTGCTGGGATCAAAGGCATGGGCTAATTAGATCTTTTAATAAGATCCTAGAAAAGAGAACTAACAGTTTAGGAAATAAGACCACCAAGTTTTAACCAAATATTATTTACACAGACTTAAAGAGAATATATAAAAAGTCAAGTAATGATATCACAGCAAACTCAGCAGAAGAATCAGTTGTTTATATTTATGAAGTAGGCCATGTTAGGGCTTGCTTCTGGGATAACCCTTTTCATCCATGGACTCTTGTTCATTGGGCCCACAAATATTGACTCCACATCAGCCTCACTTTCTTTGGATCTTCTTATCTTGCCTTCCCTATTTCTTACGAGTTTACCAACTCAGAGTCATTTTTCTTTTTAAAAGATTTTGCCCCCTTACAATGAAAATCTCATTTGTTCTAACATAGCTGACTCATTTCAACAAAAGCGAAAGTTTCTTGAGTCAAGCTTAATAAATGGTCCGTTTGATGTTCTACCCAGTCTGCCCCAAAGGGAATGGTGAAGAATCACAGCTTGTAAGAGTGTGGGTGATAAAGCTTTCTCTTATCTGTTCTTTACGCTTAACTTACCTGGAAACTAACGGCCCTGTGATATTATTTAATGTTTCGTGGGCTTAGGCCTTGTCTCTCGAAGTACAGGCTTCTGAAAGGGAAAGATATTTCAAGTGTATGCTCTGTACCAGCAAATAGGGTCAATCAACACGCCGGGAGAAAAACGATCATCAGTTTGGGAGGAAGGATCTAGAGCGAAGCAAAGCAAAAGCATCAGCAGGGCGCGGGGCAAGGGGACACTCGCGCGTCCACACCCACTTCAGAGGAACAGAAGCAGACAAGACTGCAAAGATGATCTCCGGCNGTCCTTTTAAAGAGGTTGTGCGGAGACCCGCAGCGCCGCAGCCATTGGCTGGGGAGCGCGCTCGGGGTGGGGGGGGTGAACTCTCAACGAGGCGCCGGCGGCGTAGGGCGCGCGCCGCGCTCCGGCCAACAGGGGGCGCCGCTCGGCGCGCTGCGCTCCCCCCGCCCCGCGGCACCACCCGCGCCCCGCCGCCCGGCGCCACGCCCGCCGCAGGCCGAGGGCCAGTCACCCGCGGGCCTGCGCCCCGGCCGGCCCTTCCGCGCCCCGCCCCTGGCCCGCCGCGGGACGAGTAACGGTTA
>LZPO01075996.1:181581-206581 GCA_001675575.1 Neotoma lepida | reverse complement strand
ACAAGGCCAAGAACTAAATCCANACTTCTAATCTGGCTACTGCAGAAAACCCCAGTGGCTTCCCAAGAGCAGTTAGCAACAGGGTCTTGGCCCTGCCTTAACTGAGTGGTCTGAGCCACTGAGAAGCTCATCCAATGGGCAGAGCCCATTACAGGAGAAACCACAGTCATGTGTATGTTTGTAGTGTGTCACTGTTAGCTCTTGTCTTAGTTACTGTTCTATTACTGTGAAGAGACACCATGACCAAGGCAACTCTTACGGGAAAAGCGTTTAATTGGGGGCTTGCTTACAGTTTCTGAGGCTTAGTCCATTATCATGACGGGGAGCANAGCAGCATGTAGGCAGCCATGGTGCTGGAGCAGTAGCTGAGAGCGCCACATCCTGATCCGTAGGCAGCAGGCAGAGAGAGAGCCTAGGCCTGGTATGGGCTTTTGAAACCTCAAAACCCACCCCCAGTGACACACTTGAGGCCACACCTACTCCAACAAGGCCATGCTTCCTAATCCTTCTAATATTTTCTGACAGTTCCACTTCCTGGTGACTAAGCATCCAAATATATGAGCCTATGGGGGCCATTCTTATTCAAACCACCACAGCTCTCAATTCCTTGCAAGTCATGAAGGATCCCTGAGAAAGGGTAAAAGACACTAAGTATCGACCCACCAATTCCACCAGAGCAACCCGAGTGCACCTGCACTCTTCCAGCCACAGTGGCTCATTCCAATTTGGGTCAATCCATACAAGAAAGCAGGGAGGGGAGAGACAAGCCCTTGGTTCTTGGGTGCCCCTCCCCACAGCAATCAACATACCTCATTCTACTGGCCACAGCCACCTACTCAGGCATGTGACTGAGGACTGTTCAAGCTGATCAGACCCCCGAGGGATCTATGCTTAAGATTCTAGAAAAGAGCTTTGCTCTCTCTGTCTGATCATCAACCTGAAAAATCTGGAGCAGCTACATGAGCAAGTCTGAGACTGGAGACAGCCGAGATGAGCCAGGCCAAGAGACAGACTTGGGATCTGGTGACGTCCCGAAGTCCCCACATTCAGCCATTCCTAAAGCCTATCTTGGATTCTTAGGTTCACNGACTACTATCTTTTCTTTCTGTATAAGTTCATTGGAATTGGCACCTGCAAGAAAGACGGACACGGGAATATAATCAAAGGCTCTCTTTGATCATTTCTCTGGACATACATTTCTCTGGTTCATTGATCAGCACCTCCAGTTTCCTTAAGTGTTCATTAGTCACGATGCTGTGACAAAATCCAGAGATTGTGGAGAGACTTGCCCAGCTGGAGGAAGGACTATGGTTCTGACGTCTCCACTGATGGAAGGCTCATCGCTCTCTCTGGATTGCTGTGGTTGTGTTCAGCCAGCTTTACAGTGCTACAGGGGTCCTAACATTCCTTTGTAATCCCTTTAAAAAGGAACATCCCAGTGAATTTTGTTTTCAGATGTATTTTTCTATGTATATTTATACTTTCATTTGGGGGATAAATAAACATATTCTTTTGGTGTTCTATAGAGTGAACCTAGGGTCTTATATATGCTAGATGGTGCTCTACCACTGAGCTGTATAACCCCAATCCAAATGCATTCTTCTATTTTATTTTATTTTATTTTATTTTATTTTATTTATGTGGATGTTTTGCCTGCATGTATGTTCTGTATACAGCATATGTGCCTGGCGCCCACAGAAACCAGAAAAGGGTGTCAGATCCCCTGGAACTGGAGTTATAGACAGTTGTGAGCTATCATATGGATACTGGGAACTGAACTCGGTCCTCTGAAAGAGCATCTAGTGCTCTTAATTGCTGTCATCTCTCCAGGCCTAAATCTATCNTTTTTAATCAATGAAATAAGGTAACTAATAAGAACAGATATATTTGTTTTGTCTAGTGGAAGATGTTACACATCCTAACTTGTCAACAATTCCAGCTGTTTTTTCTTAAGCCACACCTGGGTGAAGGCCACAAGAGGCTGAAGATGTCTGACCATTGTCAGCCTTGAAGGGATCCCTGCCTAGCCTGGCCTCAGAGGGTCCTAGGATGTGTTGCCATTGAGAACTAGGAAGCTGACTGCCCCAGATGCTGGTGGGAGGTGGGGATGTTCTCTGACAGACTGCTACAGCTAATAGGATTATTGTGATAGCTGAAGAAACCATCTCACTCCTTCCAGGTCAGCCTGTAGCCAAGGACTGAGCAAGGCATGGAGAAGGGTCAGGGATGCTCACAGGGATGAGGAAAAGTACCCACACAGTTCCAAAATTGCCACCGGATGGCCATGGCCTTTGTGGGCCGTAAAGGACAGGAATCACCAGACTTAAGGCTTATACAGATTTAACAGAAAAGGATTCCAAACCAGCTCACAGTGGCTGGCAATGCCTGCCCACCATCCCTCATCTTCTTGAACCTTCTTGTAGGAATAAAATTAGCCTTTATGGCCTAGTCCCATAGCCCTTTGACCACAAAAACTCCCCTCAACCCCCAGTGGTGTACCTTCTCTCCCCACCCTGAATGCCCACAGCACCTCATGTTCCCCTTTTCAGGATGTAGCATCTGCTGGTATTTGCTCATATTTGCATGTTCAGCTCCAGCTTCAGAGCCCCGGAGTCAGTGAGGTACCCACTCAGGGCCAGCTCCCCAACGCAACAGGGAAATGATGATATTCCTGACCATCAAAGAAACCTGGCCCCCAAGGAAAGTTCAAACACTGTTTCCTCTCTCCTGGCTCCCCAAGAACCCCTCCACCCAGGAGCAAGGGTGTTTGCCTTTTCCTGCCCTTCCCAGGAGGAGTCCCTGAAGACATCCCATCTTCGTACACTACCCTCTGGGGCCTCGCTATTTGCAAGATAAGAGACAGCCGTATCTAGAGCTTTGAAATAGTGAAGGACTCATGTGGGTACTCCAAGTGGGCCGGCTGCGGTGACCTTGCCCTAGAACATCCACACCTCTGCCTATGTTTAGGACTGAAGCTCATTTTTCTGGCTCAGTATGAGCAGCCAGGGTGAAGGGAGATAGTTAAAAACAGATAGCATTTCACTCTGACTATAAACCCAAGAGACCTGAAAACAGGGACGACAGAGATGCTTTCACACCCCTGTTCATTGGACACCACTCACCAGAGTCAAAAGGCGGAGGCCACTCCAGTGCCACCAGCAGATGATAAACCAGGAGTTAGCATTGATTCAGATTCAACCTTGAAAGGAAACAAAGTAGGGATTTTTTTTTTTTTTTTGGTTGGTTTCATGTGGGGGTGGGGTGTGTGTGTATGTCTGTGATGTTGTGTGTATGGGTATGTGGTGTATGCACAAAAGTTTATGTGTAGGTGTATGTGTATGTGTGTGATGTATGCCATATGTGTGCCTGTGTGCTCCTGAATGGGGGCCATAGGAAGACGAGGCTTTTTGTTCTGTTGCTCTCTGTTTTATGCCTGTGAGACAGGATCCCTCACAGGGACCTGGAGCAAGGCTAGTGCCCCAGCATCACTTCTGTCTCTACCTCCCACAGTGCAGGGGCTGGAGGCATGCACAACCATATCCTACTTTTTACATGGGTGCTGGGGATCCAAATCCAGGTCATGCTAATTCTGTAGCAAGTGCCCTTATCTCCTGAGCCATCTTCCCAGCCTAAGAAATGAACTTTTGGCCAGGCAGTGGTGGTGCACACCTTTAATCCCGGCACTCAGGAGGCTGAGGCAGGTGGGTCTCTGTGAGTTCGAGGCCAACCTGGGCTACAGAGTGAGTTCCAGGACAGGCTCCAAAGCTACACAGAGAAACCTGTCTCAAAAAAGAAAAAAAAAAAAAACTTTTGATCCGTGAGACACTGTGGACAAACCTTGTGTGATTTTAGGTTGTCAACTGGACTACATCTAATCCAGATCTTTGAGGTAGGAGGACACACACCTTTAATCCAGATCTAATCTGAGCCATGCCTTCTGCTGGAAGTTTATATGAAATTAGAAGAAGGGAGCTTTTGTTCTTAGCCTGCTTGCTCTCACCTCGCTAGTGAGTCCATTCCTTCACTGGCATTACAGCCTACTTTAAGATTCCAGTGTATACTGAAGACCAGGTAAGACATCCATCCTTGTGAACTGAGTGAGCCAGCCATCGTTGGATTAGCTGTAAGTCATTCTAATATATGCCCTTTCTATCTATAGAGAGATTCCTTTTTTTTTTTTTTTTTTTTTTTTTTTTTTCAGTTTTTCCAGACAGGGTTTCTCTGTGTAACCAACCACCTTGGCTGCTCTGGAACTCACTTTGTAGACCAGCCTGGCCTCAAACTCACAGAGATCCACCTACCTCTGCCTCATGATTGCTGGGATTAAAGGAGTGTGCCACTACACCTGGCTAATATTCTATAAATTCTGATACTCTAGAGCAGTAGTTCTCAACCTGCAGGTCGTGACCCCTGTAGGAGAATGTTTTGTCTAGTCCCGCCTGGCTCCCGAGGATGCTTAGACCCAATAAACACACAGAGGCTTTTATTATTTACAAACTTATGTTCTAACGGCTCAGGCTTCTCATTAGCTAGCTCTTGCATCTTAAATTAACCCATTTCTATAAATCTATACTTGCCACATGGCTTGTGGCCTTCCAGTACCTTTACATCTGGCTTCTTCTGGCGGCAGCTAGCAGCATCTGCTCAGCTCTGCTTTCTTCTCCTCTCTCCCCAGCTCAGATGTCCCACCTAACCTTATTCTGCCTCACCAGTGGCCACACAGCTTTATTTATTAATCAATCAAAGCAACATATATTCACAGCATACAAAATGACATCCCCATCAGACCCCTTTAGGAGTTGAATGACTCTTTCACAGGGGTCACCTAAGACTATTGGAAATATCAGGTATCTACATTATGATTCATAAGAGTAGCAAAATTGCAGTTATGAGGTAGCAATAAAAATAATTTTATGGTTGAGGGGTCACCACAACATGAGGAACTGTATTAAAGGGTCACAGTATCAATGCTTTAGAAAACCCTGACTAATACATAGTTTGGTACCAGGAGTGGGGTGCAGACTCCTAATCTGCACCATGTTGTTTTAGGGAGAATTATGGAAGGACTTTGGAACTTTGTGCAAGAAAAGCCATTGAGAGTTCAATGCTTGGTGAGTCTTTCTATAGGATAAGAATGGAAGATAGGGATGTTAAGGGCAGTGCAGAAGATGGAAGCCAGGCTTGTGAAGTTTCAGAGGGAAGTTTAAAAACTCTATCAGAGACATTTATTATTTTGAATTAAGATTCTGTGGTTCTGGTTAGCTGAGGTTGAAGAATNAGCTGTGGTTGACAAGATACCAGAACTACTAAAGTGAAACCTTTGCTTTGAAGGGATAATAGATTGTGATTGTGTGGAGATGAGAAATCAGCACTGATTAAGGAAAGACCAGCATCACTGAGGTAAAATCTTCTAGGAAGTATTTCCTGAGAGTCAGCACACAAAAGCTGTGTGCCAGAGGCAGCGAAGGTTGTACCTCATGCTGGCATCCCAACTTGGTAGTGTACTAAGTCACCCAAGTGGTACTGGTTTTGAAGGTATAAATGGTTCATGGAAAGCAGCTGAGACTTGGCACTATGAGAGGCCAGGAAAGGTCNTTGGTGAGGATGCAGACTCAGTGGCAATTAAAGGCCCAGGACTGAAGAGGTCATGCATAGAAACTGAGGTTTGACACCATGAAGAGAGCCTATGAGAGGCTACTGGTGAAAGTACGGCCCAGCTGCAGCAGAAGACCCCAGCATTTTGGAGATGCCAGTACCGTGGATGACCACAAAGAACAGCAGCAGCAGTGGCGTGGAGCCACCTGAACCTACAAGACAAGCTGTGTGTGCTGNAGAGGACAGAGCTGGAGAAGTGACCTAAGCCCCTTGGAGGAGCCCAGAAGATAGTGAATCCCAGATAATTAGACACTGAGTTATTTATACAGTTGGAGTTTGGTTTTGCTTTTGATTTGATTGTGACTGTATTCTGGTTCTCCATCTTGAAGTAGGAAAGTATTTAATTTATTTTTTATTTTACAGGAGCCCACAGTTAAGAGACTTGGAATTTTAAAAGACTGGATTTCAAAAGAGACTGTTCTTAAGAGACTGAACTTTTAATGTGTTTGTCTTTGTAAAGACTGTGGGATTTTTGGTTATTTATATTTTTAATGTGAACTCTTGGGGATGAATGAGAAAGGAAAGGTTATGGCTTAACAGTGATGTGTTTGTGTATCAAATTGACAAGAGGTCAATTGTGCTAGATAGTTTTATGTCAACTTGACACAAGATAACATTATCTGAAAGGAGGGAACCTCAGTTAAGAAAATGCCTCCCTGAGATCAGATTGTAGGCAAGCCTGTAAGACATTTTCTTAGTTAGTGATTGACGGGGGAGGGTCCAGTGCATTATGGGAGGTGTCATCCCTGGGCTGGTGGTCTTGGGATCTATAAGCAAGCAGGCTGGGGATGAGAGATGGCTCAATGGTTAAGAACACTGGCTGCTCTTCCAGAGGTCCTGAGTTCAATTCCCAGCAACCACATGGTGGCTCACAACAGTGCATCTATAGTAGGATCTGATGCACTCCTCTGTCTTTAAGCATACATGCAAGTAGAGTATTCATATACATAAAATACATAAATAAATAAATCAATAAAATAAAAAAGAGAGGAGACTGAGCAAGCCATGAGGAGCAAGCCTGTAAGTAGCACCCCTCCGTGCCTCTGCATCAGTTCCTGCCTACAGGTTCCTGCCCTGCTTGAGTTTCTGTCCTTGGATGATGAACAGTGATATGGAAGTATAAGCCAAATGAACCCTTTCTTTCCCAACTTGCTTTTATGATCATGGTGTTTCNTCACAGCTGTAGAAACCCTAAGACCATCCTTGAAAGGGTTGTGAGAAATGAAATGAGTCAGACTCAAATATAAATGTGGTATGATTTCACTCACCTAAAACATCTGTCAAGTTCATGGAGAGAAGAGGGTTCCATACTGCCAGGGGCTGGAGGAGAGGGAAAAGTTACTACAGGTTACAAAGTTTCTTTGGGGGTAATAGAGAGTGGGGGGTTTCAGACAGTGGTAATGTGAATATAGTTAGTGACATTGAACNTGCTCTTAACATGACTAACATGGCAAATTTATGTTTACATATATTTTACTCTAACTGTTTAAAATTAATATTGTATGTCAAAAGCTANTAAATTCTACTTTTTATATGTGATTGTGTGAGTGAATTCTATAATAGATGAATTAATGTTTCACAAAGCTCTCTTTAAATTTTTCATTCCATTTTTTTATGTGTGTGTGTAGTTTGTGTGGAGAACAAATCATAGGACACTTTGGGGAGTTCATTATCTCCTTCCACCACGTGGGTCCTGGGGATTGAACTCAGGTTGTCAGGCTTGGTGGCAAGTGCCTTTACCCACTGAGCTATCTCACCAGTCCACAAAGCTCTTTTTGAAAATTAGACCTTATGCCCGGCAGCGGGGGCACACGCCTTTAATCCCAGCACTCAGAAGACAGCGGCAGGCGGATCTCTGTGAGTTTGAGGCCAGCCTGGTCTACAGAGCAAGTTCCAGGACAGCCAGAACTACACAAAGAAATCCTATGTCAAAAAACAAATACAACCCCTCTTTCCTCCCAAAAAAAGAAAAAAAAAATAGATGTTACTATAATTATTTGTGCTGGGTCAAATTCAAAAGGCTATCTAAATTTGAAAATACACACTCAAAAACACAAACACACATATAATTATATAGCATCTGGAAGGAATGCCATGATTTCTTCCAGGTTTTCTGCTCTGGGACTTCCTGATCAGCTGTCGGGGTGGAACACTTAGTAGCTGGCTTTCCAGGAAAAGCCCTGGTTGCTTGTAGTCTCCCAAGTTGTAGGCATTTCATGTAGCTGACTCCCAGATGAGNTGAGCCTTGCATGGAGGCCTTTGGAACAAGAAGGCCTGATCCCCAGAAAGCCAGGTTCTGGGTTATCTAGCAGATGGGAGCAGAGGCCTCAGACAGCCGTGAAGTGCTCTATGCCCATGGGATCCTGAACCTCCTGGATGGCTGCAAGTCACATTGGTACAAGGGCCTATATGTTCTTCATGACCATACCTGTCCTCATTTTTTATACTATAGCCTTCTCTATTACTGCCTGTGTTGCCCTGAGGCCAGTCCTACACTTAGCATTTCTCCCATAACACAAATGCCCATAGAGTGAGCCTGGTTTAGCATGAGCCCTTCATTAGAAACCCAAATTGTACCATGAAGGAGTCGGGAAAAACACAAATGCCTGGATGGACCCACTAGCTGGCCAGGGACAGCTTAGTGGTTGGCTGCTGACATAAGGAAATACGGCTTCAAGTTATCAGAGAAGCTGGCATGAGCTCGTTTAGGGAAAAATCTCTAAATACTTAGTTCATTGTTGCAACTATCTCAACTGTTTCTTAAAAAAAGACTATTGAGACCACCTTCCAGGCCTAACAACACAACACATACCCTAGACTGGACACTGGCTGCAACCTGCTGAATTGTTACAACTGTGAAAACACAATTAGAGTACACCTGTGTGAATTACTACTGCTAGATAGAAATTACACAGCCATTTATACCGACTTAATAGGCCCTTTTAACCATCTGGTTTCGATCTCATATTAACAACCCTAACACTGACTTTAATGAGGATTCCAAAAACACTGATTTGGGTTCAAGAGCATGTCTTCCCGAAAGCAGCACCTAATTACTCATTGTAGAGCGTGGGTCCCTTGGGAATCACACCCGAGACTACTCACCCTCTACCCATCCCAGGAATGCATCCTGGTGGCAGGCTAAAGGCTCCAATATCAGAATGGTCACTTGTGAGCCGGACAAGGTGGTGTATGCCTTTAATCCCAGCACTCGGGAGGCAGAGGCAGGTGGATCTCTGTGAGTTCGAGGCCAGCCCGGTCTACAGAGTGAGTTCCAGGGCAGCCAGGGTTACACAGAGAAACTTGTGCTGATATTTTATTTGTGCTCTAATTAATAAAGCTTGCGGGTAGATCAGAGGAAAAAGCCAGCTCTTATAAGTAAACATAGAAGTCAGGCAACGGTAGCACATGCTATCACTTGGGAGGCAGGGATCTGTNTGAATCTCTGTGAGTTTAAGGCCACACTGAGGAACAGAGCCAAGCGTGGTGACACGCCTTTAATCCCAGCACCAACCGTAGAGGTCTGGAGGTCAGTACAAATAGACAGGAAGTGACAGAGCTGGGCAGGAAGAGAAAGTGATGTAGCTGGGCTGAGAGAGCCAATGAGAGAACAGAACAGAAAGGAATATAGGTGTGGGTAGACAGGAAGTCATGCCCTCTTTGGAAGCTGTGAAATTGGTGAGGTGAGGTTAGCTGTGGCTCTTCCTATTCCTCTGATCTCTCAGGTTTCAACCCTGATATCTGGTTCTGTGTTTTTTATTTAATAAGATCGTTTAACAATTTGTCTACAGAAACCCTGTCTAGAAAAAAGAAACGGTCACCTGTTTAACCTCAGAGATTATTTTCTGAATTGTGAAATGAGACCATGAATACTTCATAGCGTAGCAGCCTTGCAAGTTAAAGATGTTTCTGCAAGTATGTAAACCATCAGGTCTCTTCCCAGAAAATGCCAGGCCTGTTCCTCCCTGCCCTGCACATTACTATGCTGAGCATACACTTAGTAGCTCCAACTTGGGGGGCAGGGGGTGATCTTGATGAGAGNTAGATTTGAAGCACAAGGCAAATCTTGGCTCTGTGTTTAAGAGTACACTCCTATCTTCTTGAGAACGTGTCCTTTTAAGTAAATGTTAGGATTACAAAATAATAATGGATGTTGGCATTCTTTCTGTCTCAACAAGATGATCGAAATACAGGTGGGGTACTAGAGGGGCAGATGTGGGCAGATGTGTGGGGATGGGTACCCAGGCCAGAAAGGAGCTCAAGGGAAGCTGTCATCCAGAAAGCAAGGCCCCCAGCCTGACTTTTTTAAACTAGCTGGTCAGCCATTTCCCGCAGAGACCTCTCTGGGACACAGGAGCCCCATTCCCTGGAGGGAAGAAGAGAGAAGAAAGTAAGGTCTGTCGAATATCATTGGCTTTAGTTTTTCCTTCCCTCTGCTCACTCCGATACCACTCTCCTGGCACACAGCAGTCACAGGGTCCTTCCTGTCAAGCCTTCTTCCATCTTGGCCCCANGCTGGCCTGCCTTTCCTTCACTCTTCAACAACTATCCCTCACCGCACCCCAGCCCACCTCCACATTGCCCACCAGGAATGGTTTTCAAGGGGCCAGGGTGAACTGGAGAATGGCTGCCATCATGAGAAACCTTGAGACCCATCAAGTTCGCCCTGTGCTGTCTTGTCACCAATGAATTCTAGATGGCAGAGTAATTTTGACTCCTAGTCTCTAACACTGGAGGCAAACCCTAGAAACAAGTCTATACTACTAAAGTAAGTCCAGGTACATGACCATTTTATCTGCCTTTTCTAGGGTTTTAGGTCAAAAGCCCAGGCCCCAGGAGTGGGTAAGGTCAGCTACCGAGATATAGCAATTACAGAGATGAGTAATGGTGGAATACAGAAAAGGGAGATTTGATTAAGGCACAGTGACAAAAAGAAGAAACAAAGGAATGCAGTGACCCAAAGCTCATCTTTAGGTTGAAACAGAGAAAGAATGGGGCAAAGGAGTGTGAGAATCAAGCTTAATTAAGCTCTACTTATCAGGGGTNGCTGGTTGATCACTATCTTAGTTCTGGTTCTGCAAGATGATCCAAAGAAGTTGTCTCTGTCATCACTTCAAAGGAGCATTCTAGTTCCCATGAGAGGATTGTTTCTGCTCCAGGGTTCAGCCTCTGCATCGTAGATGATTACCCTCATTTGTGGGGATCATCTTGCCAAGGCAGGTAGTTTAAGTCCCTGTCACAAAGGTATTTATTGGTCAGTCCTACTATTCCTGGAATCGAAGGTAACTTTAAGAGAGAATAACTCAAGAGGAAAACAAGACAGAGTTGGGCCTGTGACCAACATCCTCCTTCAAGCGGAAACACTGGCTCCACAGACGACAGAACATCTGGTTTAGGGTGGAGAGAGGCTGACTGTGCACAGGTCAGGATGAAANGCCTGGTGAGGAAGTTAAATAGTGTCCTAACCTTTCACAGGATTCTTTGCAGTTTGGTTATAACCAACACATTTAAGTCAAAGAAGTTCATCAACTGTAGACCTTAAATATAAGGCAAATAGATCGCAGAGCAATGTATACCTTTTAATTACTATAATTTGCGTACCCTATAATTAGTGTATTTTGAAAGACTTGGATAATTTAATATAGGGGAATCTCAAAAACACATACATATCATGAGATGGAGTTAAACCTATCTTTTGTGGTGGTGGTGGTGTTCAGGACAGTTCAAGATGTGCCTGCATGCCTACCTGCCTGCCTGCCTATGGGGGTGGGGCATGGACATACCTGTGGGGGGCCAAAGGATTGACATCAAGTGTCCGCCTTAATCATTCTCCACCTATGATTGAGACAGTCCCTCACTGAATCTGAGCTTGCCAATTCAGCTAATCTGGCTGGCCAGCAAGATCCTCCTGTCTNGACCTCCCTGTGNTAGCATTATAAGCATGTACTACATAGGCATGCACCAGGTGTGTGCTACACCAGGCTTTTTTACATGGGTTCTGGGGAATCGAACTTAGGTCTTCACACTTGCACAGAAAACACTGAGTGAGCCACCTCCCCAGCCCCAAAGATGTATTTTTATCCCACACCTTCTCTTCTGCCTAGCCCTAGACAGTATCTTGTTATCCCATTTGGCCACAAATCTGATCTTTCTCCTCTTCAGAAACCTTTGAGCCTGGCTTCAGAGAATATGTGTGTCCCCCTGGCTGGTGCCATACAGGAGACACTCTTTGGGTCCTGTTGTTGGTTAGACTTGTTTTGATGGCTCTGAGACATCATCGGAGTGACGGCTTCATGGGTCTTCTGCACAGCTGGAGTGATGGGAGTTCCTAATGTAAACACAGCAAATGCCGTGACAGACACTTGGAGACAAGAGGANGTGAGGTGTGGATGATATTCCAAATAGTACAGAAGCATTTGGAGACCCAGTTTGGGAGACTTTAGAAGAACTGAAGATTGTCACCAGCCCAATGGCTGGAGGAAGGCAGATGGCTTAGGAATAAAGTCTAGGCATTTCACTGCCCCGCCCAGCAAGCTATCAGCCCAAGAAGTACCCAATAATGGCCAATGGCTCTCAACTTTCTTTTTCCTTAATGATGGGTGGAAGATACTCAAAATATGTCTAAAGACAATTCTTTCTCTACTGCGCCTGACTGACTTAGTTTGTCAGTCAAGTTCAGGAGCAGGGCCTGGGGGTGGCCTGCTGCCTGGAACGGCAGCGCCAGGATCCCATTCTTTAATCACCCTTATTTTTAGTTGTGGGGACAAGAGAGTTGAATTACTATGTATCATTCCCTTGGGCTGAAATCCATCTACTCCTGAGAATCTTAACGGAAAAGTTAGGCATGTTTTTACTTTCCATAGCTTCTATTCTTNGGGAAATAGGCTTGCTCAAAAATCGACAATCTTTTAATAATCTTGTTATTTTTTCTCCCTCTTTGGCTTCATCTTCTCCATCGTCATCATTACTCCCAGATCAGTTCAGTTCCCCCCACCTGCACACCTACTACCTAGGGAATGCTGCTTTTAAAAGTCATCTTTCCTTTAATAGCTAAGTGTGCAGAACAGCAAGGAGGCACCGGAGGAGGTGAAGTATGACGCCCGTCATGGAATTTGGAGAGCAAGCTGGCTTTCGGGAATTTAGAAGTCAGCAAAGGTGTCGGTCCTCTGTTTTCGGAGACTTGTCAGTCCTCCACTGACTATCCAAGTACAGCCCTGATCTGCCTGCGTCTTGCAGTCTTCCCGTGGTAGTTCTGACCTTTTCAGCGGGGCGTGTTACCGTGGCAAGCTTCCCATTGGCTTATGGAGCCTNGTGTGGCATCAGATGAGTAACTGCGTCTTTGCTGGCTTCCCACGGCATTCTGATTAGCCTACTTTGCCGAACCAGGGCCAGCAGGAACTACNTTAGACTTTCCACATCCCTTGCTATCGGCTTGAAGAAGCTCATTTGACTGCCCAGTGATGTTAATTGCCGCAGCAATTCTCAGGGTGTTTATGGTCTTAGAATTCCTCCTCTCCCTCTCTCCCACCCCATCTTGCTTCTTCCTTGTCAGTGTGTGATAATAACTCCTTGATTTTATTGTTGAGACAGAGTCTCATGTTGNCCTCAAACTTACTATGTAGCTGAGGATGACCTTGAACCTCTGATCCCCCTGCCACCAGCTCATGAGTGGTGGGATGCACTACCTGTCCACGCAATGCTGGGGATGGGATTCGTGGCGCTGTGCATGCTGGGTAAGCACCCACCAACTGAGCTACATCTCCAGCCCTCACACCTTGNTTTGTAACCATCTGAATGGTCGGTGCCGCACTTAGAAACTCATCTTAAAGAGGACTTTCGGGAGAGGTGGTGGGTAAGGGTGAGGCTGAAAGGGAGCAAGCTACGGTGCTGTCCTGAGAGCCGTGTACGTGCGAACCTTCCCAAGACAACGTGAGATGCCCACAGAGTGGCCCTGACCCCTTTCCCATGAGAGAACAGAAGACAGAGCCCCGGAGAAGCTTCAGTACGNTAGAATAAGGGAGGCCTGGCTCTTGGGATGAGCCACCTTAACGAAGCTCCTGCAGAAGCTGGCAAGCTTGCTCACTCCCACTCTGTGTCTTCTCTTTAAATCAGCACTTCCCCCAAAAAAGTTTTAATCACAGAATCTTCCCTTCACGGCAAATGTAGGCAGAATTCCACAGTTCAGAGCTGAGTGGTTGGGCACAAGGGGAAAGGTATGAGGAATACCATCTCCTCCTTCCCCATTTCATGTCCCTGCAGGCTCCCCATCAAGATACCTATAACAACTGCCCCCTGGACTGGACCACTTCTTTTGATCAGAAGGACCCTGTCCTTCCCCACCCCATATCCCAGGCGCAGAGTAAGACAGATGTTCCCGAGCTGAAATTTAATCGGAGGCATTCCAGCGGCTGTTTACTTGGTGTCTCATGCCTCACAGGTTCCCTCACGGGGTGCCCTCTGGCTGAATCCTGCCTCTGCCGGGCCAGCAGGCAGCACCAGGAAGCAAGGTTGGCATTGGGTGGGAGCGGACACATGGGATCTGAATCCTGCTTATGATTCCCAAGCGGCTCCCTCTTGCAGACAGATTCCTGGCTCTGTGGCTTGGGGTTTCCTCACGCTTCTCACACTTTCTGCACTAAGAATGCATTGGAGAAGCATCTCGGAGTTTATAATGGGGATTTGGGAGATGAAGGGAGATATGGAAATATTGATGACAAAAAAACCCACTTCCATAAAAGTCCTGGCCAGCACTTAGCAAGCACCCAGTAGAGTTGCTAATAGATGCTGTGTTGTTGGATATTTGTACATGGTGTGAAGATGTATTTGCTGTGTTTAGTGTAATAAAAATCTGAACAGCCAATAGCTAGGCAGCACGTATAGGCAAGACTTCCGGGGACAGAGAGGACTCTGGGAAAAAGAAAGGAGGAGATGCCAGGAGACACAGATAGGAAACAGGAGGTGTAAGATGAAAGAGAGGCAATGCCATGTGACAGAATGTAGATTAATATAAACAGGTTAATTTAAGTTATAAGAGCTAGTTGAGACAAGCCTAAGCTAACAGCCAAGCTTTCATAATTAATAAGAAGTCTCCNTGTNGTTACTTGGGAGCTGGCTGGTGGGACAGAAAAAGACTCATTACAATGCTGCAATCTTTTCTCTTAACCTAAGAAGCATGTTTGACTATGGAGATGACACCATGGCATCTGGATGGACATCTTGACATCTCCTGGGACAGTGGTCATATCCCAGTGCTACAGTCTAGAGCCAGACTCTGAGCCCTTCCAGAGCGATATAGCGGCATGAGCAAGTGTCTTTGCACTCTAAACTTGGCCAGCATTTTCAATAGAATAAAAAAGTAGTCTCTGTGGCAGTGGTTCTCAACCTTCCCAATGCCATAACCCTTTAATACAGCTCTTCATGCTGTGGTGACCCCCTCCCAAGCATGAAATTATTTCCACTGCTACTTCATAACTATAATTTTGCTTCTTTTATAAATCATAATGCAAATGTGTTTTCCGATGATCTTAGGTGACCCCTGCAAAAAGGCCGTTTGACCCCCAAAAGGGTCCCAACCCACAGGTTGAGAACTGCTGCTCTGTGGTCTCCTCTAGCTCTCCGTAATTAAAGAGNTACTGAGGATTATTGCCTGAAAGACCTTCGGCCTCTTTCTGAGCAAAGGGACCATGATGCTTAATATTCAATGACAAGTTAACTGGATTTGAAATCACTATGAGGCCGTTTCTAGAGACTTTCAACTGAGGAGAAAGGCCCACCTTGAATATAGACAGTACCGTCTATGCGTTCAGGTCCCAGACTCAGTAAAAAGGGGAAAGGGGAAAGTGAACTGAGTACCAATATTCATCTTTCTCTCCTTCCCGACCCCAGAAGTAATGTGACCAAGCCACCTCATGTCCCCCCTTCTCCACCATGACGGGCTATGCTCCCTCAAGCCCCACCCCCTTCTCCACCATGANGGGCTATGCTCCCTCAAGCCCCACCCCTTCTTAAATTGCTTTTATCAGATATTCTCTCACAGCAATGAGAAAAGTAACCAGGAGACCGGGAGACTCTGAGCCAAGTTGCATTGGCTAATGTCCTCTGTATTAAATGCAATCTGCCTATGACCCTGCCCAGGACCTTCCAAAATGGACAAAAACCCTTGGTACCAAAACACCCCATTTGCCAGGCCAAGGGAAGCTAGCCACCAGGATGAATGGCTGCACCTAACTGTCTAAACAGGGGTCCCCTCATTGATGGTTTCTAGACTTTGACATCCTTTTGTGCTTGAAAGAAAGATATCAGGTTCTTATAAAAAGCACACCAGAGCAACCCAGGAAGATGGGGCATCCCCTGGAAGGACTACCGTTGTCCCATTTCTTCAGGGCACTCCCACATTTCAACTTTAGGAGCCCTGGGACCAAGCACAGCTGTGTCACTCTCATCCTTCACTCATGAGCCCTTGTAGTTAATACCTATCAGGTGTGGAGACCCAGGTCTGTTTTGTCCTTGCAACCCCAAAGCACCAAGATGTGATTGCTCCATTCTGTTTTGTAAGCAGTTCATGATGAGTTAATCCTGGCTCTTAAGTCTCCTGGACTGCAATTTGAGCGTTGCGTATGGCTACTTGTTCATACTCCAACGCACATGGATTGAACACATGTGGTCCAATGAAATGAACATTTATTCCATATCCGGAACCCTGAGTACTTTATTACTAACTAGCCATGTGGCCTTGGAAAAGATGTGTAAGGTCTGTCCTGGAGTCAGTGATAAACAATTTACCATGGGCTGGAGAGGTGGCTCAGAGGTTGAGAGCACTGACTGTTCTTCCAGAGGTCCTGAGTTCAATTCCCAGCAACCACATGGTGGTTCACAACCATCTGTAATGAGATCTGGCGCCCTCTTCTGTACACATAATAAATAAAATCTTTAAAAAAAAAATTTACCTACTTCCTAGGACCATTTTAGAAAGAAACCCTACGGAGTCTGTATGTGGATGTAAGAGTATACAATGTACTAGGTAAGTGGTTGACATTAGAACCCAGACACTCTGTGAAGAATATGAAGACAAGAGACCGCAAAAGCTAACAGTCCTGCCTCTAGAACTGACTAGATTCAGATCCTGCCAGCGTGACTTTGTACAAATTCCTTAGCCTGGCCAGGCCTCTGTTTTCTCAGCTGTGAAATGGGGATATTAATACCACCCACTTTAGGATGACTAAGTTAATATCTATCCAGTGTTAGAACAATGCCTAGCATATGGTGTGCTATATGCTATAACATATGAGCTGTAAATGCTCAATAGATGTCAGTATTATGGAGAGCACATCACTCTGGCCACATCATATTCTGTGGCCTCCCAGAGCCCTCCTTGGCACCTGGATGTGAAGCATGTGCGGTGATGTGCTTAGCATTCTTGAAAGGAAGCTTGGTGGATCCAAAATGTCCTTTTCCAACAGGAGTGCTGGGCCTCCCTCCCATTCAGCCACAGTTGACTGAGAACTCATGCATGCCCCCCTTTCCACAAGCCTCAGATATCTCCTCTACCCTCACTGCTGAAAAGGACCATCTTAGTATTCTGTCCCACAAGCATTTGGTTGTAATATTCCCGAAGCATCCCCTACCCCCAGTATACCTCACCTACTTGGAAGCATGAGCACTCAATACACAGAACAGGGGAGAAAAGTCCAGAGAGCAACATAGGGCCTAACAGCTCCCGTTGGAAACCCTGACGGATTATTATTTGCTTTAAACAACTTCAAAGGCTTTGCCTTTAATATTCCTGGTTGGAAACATAGAAATACATTCTCTGATTCTGGGTACTTTTTAAATATATATGTGTGTATATGTGTGTGTGTTTATATACATATATAATTTTTTTTCTTTTTTTGGTTTTTCAAGACAGGGTTTCTCTGTGTAGCTTTGGCGCCTTTCCTGGAACTCACTCGGTAGCCCAGGCTGGCCTGGAACTCACAAAGATCCGCCTGCCTCTGCCTCCCAAGTGCTGGGATTAAAGGCGTGAGCCACCACGGTCCGGCTATATATATGTTTTTAATTGAAATAGATTTACATCACTTTCCANTTTCCAGACAGGGTTTCTCTGTGTAGCTTTGGCGGCGCCTTTCCTGGAACTCACTCTGTAGGCGCCTTTCCTGGAACTCACTCTGTAGCCCAGGCTGGCCTGGAACTCACAAAGATCCGCCTGGCTCTGCCTCCCGAGTGCTGGGATTAAAGGCGTGAGCCACCACGGTCCGGCTATATATATGTTTTTAATTGAAATAGATTTACATCACTTTCCAACCTCCTTTCCTCTCTCCATCCCTCCCATCTCCCCTCCCCTGTACCCCCATTCTCAAGTTGATAGCCTCTTTTTCTTTGCTATTGTTACGTACATATATCTGAGAATGTGTATGTGTGTATCCACACAAATAGATACAAATACAACCTTCTGACTCCATTTTTGTTGATGGCGTCNTCGATATGGTTTTGAGACTGACAGCTCTACACTGGACAACCAATAAGGAGGCTCATCTCTTAGCAGTCAGCAGTCACCTGTAGTCTAGGGGTACTCAAAAACCTTTTCCCCTTTCTACATAAATTGTTTATNGACATTGCTATTATTTCAGTCTTGATTAGGCCCCATTTCTAGGAGAGACTGTTTCTCTGTAGACTTTCTGGTATTCTGTCAGTCTTTCTGGCCCCTCTTCTGTGGTGTTCCCTGAGCCATAGATGCAGGAGCTATGATGTAGATGTACCCCTTGGGGTGGATTCCCAGGATCTGGGATATGGGATCTGGGATCCCAGTTGATCTCTGCATATGTCCAGTTGTGGTTTTCTGTGATGGGTTTTGCTGTGTGAAANACAGGTGAAGTGAGTGCTTAAAAAAGAGTCTTATGGAGGGGAGATGGAGGTGCACACCTTTATTCTCAGCACTTGGGAGACGAGGCAGGTGGCTCTCTGAGTTCAAAGCCAGGCTGCTCTACAGCGTGAGTTCCAGGACAGCCAGGGCTACACAGGGAAACCCTGTCTTAAAAAACAAAACAAAATAGAGTTTTATGTCCACACTATGAGTCTACTCTTGTTTACTGGGACAGTTGCTATTAAACTTATCGGTGGGCTCTAGCCCGCCTTCAATGGCCTCTCTCTGCCATTGGAGAAGAACCATGTGAACAAGTGAGCTCCAGCCCCAAAGGACCCAGGCTGCTCTAAGCAGCCTGCTTGGCAAAATGCTGGGCCAAGAAGCTGCTTGCTGCCATCTCTCCACTCAGTTGCTTCTGTAATGATTTTAATTCAGCCTGACCTGAGATGACCCCGTAGCTGGCCCCTTGGAGGGTCCCCTCTAGGACAAGAGATTTGGATTAGGTGTCCACTGGTCCTTTGGTGTCTCTTCCATGTGCTGTCAGCTGCTGGCTGGATTTCCGTACTTTCACACAACATCTTGTCAATGACACCTTCTTGTCCAGCCAGGATGCCATCCTTGGCTTGAAGCANAGATTTCCTAACACCAGATGTGAACTGTGAATGTCACGCAACAGTGACTGGTTCCCAGTATTTGCTCAGATGGCACAGAGGCCTTTGTCCTTGAATCGGTTCCCAAGCCAAACCTTGGGCTCTGTTTCCGCCCCGCCCCTCCAGCCTCTACAATTGCTCCATGAGCAAGTCTTAGGTAAGAATTGACATAGTCCATCCTGACTCTAACCCTGATGCCAGCAGACAGCCCCAGAAAGCCTCTGAGTCAGGCAGAGGCTGACAGAGCACTTGCACCAAGTTACCTGGGTCACATAGACCCTGTCTCATGGCTTGACTCATACTATTCTCTTTATACACTGGTGGAACAGGCATTGTAGTTTTTCTCTATAGTGGTCAAAAATATTTTTGCAGGCTTTATCTTGTCTAACCTCAGAATTATAAGTTTGTTTTTGGTGATGGTAGTGGTGGTGATGATAGTATTTTTTTTTAAGACAGAATCTTGTGTGTCCCAGGCTGGTGTCAAACTCCTGACCGCCTTGCTTCTACCTCCCAAGTGTGGCCATTACAGGTGTAGGCCACTATGCCCAACATCAGAAACTTTTTTTTTAATTTAAGATGTTCTGTGAAATAAATAAGCTACTGGTACTGTGAATCCCATTATGCAGCTCAGTCAAGGTCTGGGACATCAAAGGAATTGAACTCGCTCTGCCTTTCCAGCCAATATTTAAACAGTATCAAAACTAACAAAGCCGGCTAAGCAATGTACAAGGTTCTGTCACAGAAATAGCCGTTCCTGATCTTTGGCTGTGGTGATTATAGTACAATTAAGACCTTCAAAGACAACCTGGAGTAGAGCCTCACATCTGTAATCCCGGCACTCAGGAGCCAGAGGCAGGAGGATTGCTGTGAGTTCAAGGTCAGCTTGGGCTACAGCTTGAGACCTTGTCTCAAAAAAATAAACAACAAAAAAATCAGAATAAAACAAAAGAATAAACCATCAGCAGGCGTAGTGGTGCACGCCTTTAATCTTAGCACTCGGGAGGCAGAGGCAGGTGGATCTCTGAGTTGCAGAACAGCCAGGTTCTACAGAGTGAGTTTCAGGACAGCCAAAGGTATATAATGAGACCCTGTCTCAAAAAAAAAAAAAAAAATCAAAGTCCATGAATACAGGATCAGCTATAGACCCTCACCCCAGATTTTAAAAAACCAAACACTAATCTGTATTTTTATAAGAAAAGGAAATCAGGATTAGATTTTTCCCATGAGGAACAATTTATAAGCAAAGGATATTTGTCTCTCCCATCATCTCAGAAGTCTTGTTACTCTTGTCCCTCTGTCCTTCCACCAAACTGTTCACCCACCAGAAAGGAATGAGAGGGTTGTAGACTTGAATGATAGATGTGAGACCACTGGTTAGACCGTGGGTGTTCAACCTCAGGGGCCAGAAATGTCCTTATCCTGCAAAATGGCCTAAAGTAGGCCACAGCCACTAGCTGGGGCCAGGAGGTGAAAATCCTCTGGAGGTGTGAGCCTGATGCTATAATATCAGAGTGGGAAGAGAATGTCAGAGCCTAAGAGAGAGAGAGAGAGAGAGAGAGAGATGATAGGTGGATAGATGGAGGATAGATGGAGCACAGAAGATAGATAGATAGATAGATAGATGCAGGGAGCCGCCATTAGAGGATGGCGCTGGCTTCCTGCCAGCCGTTAGGATAAACATCTCCATATACTGCTTGCCCGCGCCTCCAAACAATGCTGGAGTGCGAATGCCCAGCCTAACGAGTGCTATAGCCTATCCCGTGGCTACCCGTGCCCGCCGCCTTGGCATCACCCAATCAGGATGTGACCCGTCTGCTTTCCCGGGTATAAGTTCCCCCACTCTAGCTGCCCCGGGCCCCTCTCCTTCCATCCCAGCTACAACCAAGAAGTGCTCCAATAAAGCGTGATCAGAGAAGAATCCTGTGTGGTGTAGTTTTTTCTCGCTGGTCAAGAGGCTCGCCGCAGATAGATAGATAGATAGATAGATAGATAGATAGATAGATAGATAGATAGATAGATAGATAGATAGATAGATATCCTGGAGAGAAATTAGAAGGCAGAGGTAGAGCCTACACAGAAAATCACCTGTTCCATCCAGGAAATATAGTATGAAAAGAGTAACTCAGTTTTTATGGAGAAATGTGTTTTCTTATCAAGAGAAGGGACCATAATTGCACATAGAAACAGCACAGCAGCTTTAATAGTCTACTTTAGAAGACAGTANATTCAAAGCAAAGTTTGAGGTCATTGAGGCGATCAGGAAGCTAGAAACATCTGGAACTAATTCAGCAATGTTTGGGGTTAGTACAAGCTGAACCTTCTCAAGTCTGGGTCCCAGTGTCTTAGGGCTTAGACCGCGTTCACTGATCTATATCCCACTGGTCAGATTCAATAGATACTGTATGAGAGACACATCCTAGGGGCCAGTGGGGACAGGCTGTGACTCCCTGGGTATTTCCTTTGGAAAGGCCATTTCTCCTGAACCCTNGATGGTTCTGGAAGAAGGTGACCTAAGGTCTTAAATATCTGACATTCTTTTGCTGTTTAATGGCCTATTTGTGGCTTTTAGATGTAACATCCTTTGCAGAAATAGACAAAGTTTTTTATGTCATCTAGCTCAGTGCTTCCGAGGTTTGCCAAACACATTATCAAGTCAACTACTTTAACCTTGGAGGGAGGAGAAGGCACAGCCAGGCCAAAGCGTAATTTGATCAACTAAATCTGTCTTCTTTGTCTAAAATGAGGGAATCACAAAAGAAAAAAGTTGTGTTTGTTTCTTTTTATTGTTGTTGTTGTTGTTATTTAATAAGGACATGTCCTCATGGAGTCCCAGTTACACTGGGCTCCCTCTGAGCCAGCTACATTAGCCAGGCAACTGAGAAATGCTCCTTAGACCTGTGCCAGCTGGGTCTTGCCTTGGGAAGACCTGGGAAGGAGGCACGTGACAGGTAAGCAGTAACTANGACCACTCANGTCATACCCGGTCCCTTTGCATCTTCTGATTCCATTACTCCAGCATTTCTCAGAACTACCTCTTTTCTCAACCTGTAGGGAGTTCAAGGATGGGGCTTCACAGCGCTTTACCAGTTAGCGCAGTGTGATCCCCTCTCCCAGAGTTGACTGGCTCTCTCTGCCTGGATCCAGGCCTGCCAAGACATTCCAGGACAGATGCAATTCCTTCCTGCGCCGGTTGTCAAACAAGATAGATGAGGCCAAGGACAGATGTCTATTAGGGAGGCCAAGAGATGTGTGACCCCTGAGGATTCACCAGAAGGAGGGCGGTTGGGAGACAGCTCACCCAGCAGGAGACTGGTTGGGTTACATAAGCCNAGCACGTGGGTTTGTTCACTGCTATCCACCTGTTGCTAATACGCTGTCTGTCACGAACCCAATAAGGAAACAGTTTTCCTGCTTAAGCAAGCTCACCTCACTGTAGGAGTGAAGACACTTTGGCACAGTCATCAGTCGAACAATTACACACATTGGACCAAAGACTATGTTAGGAAAGCCAGGCACGGAGGTGCACACCTTTAATCCCAACACTTGGGAGGCAGAGGAAGGCGGATTTCGGTGAGTTCAAGGCCAGNCTGGTCTACAGAGCGAGTTCCAGAACAGTCAGGGCTACATGAGAAACCCTGTCTTGGGAAGAAAAAGAAAAAAAAAAAAAAGCCTGCCGAAGTGCCTTGAGTGTCGAGTCAGACAGACCCAGATGCCTCCTTCCAGAAGGGCATCCTTCCGGACAGCTAGAACAGTGTGTGCAAACGGAGTGGGGCCAGCGTTCTCCAGTCTCGACCTGGTAAAACGAAGCTCAGATTCCAGGCAAAAGCAGAGCCTTCCTGATCATGGGGCCAGCAACAAAGCTTGAAATCCGAGTAGGGAAGAAGAGGTCAGACCAGTGGACAGGGCAAGAAGGGGGAGAAGAGCGCCATGGGGGATGGCCCAGACTGTCTGCTAACGTGGAGCCTTGCCACTGTGAGTCTTCGGAGGTGATGTGTGGGGGCGCTGACCCAGTTCAGATGGCAAGCACGAGCAGCGTGGCTGCCTGCAGGATATATCGGTCTATCTACTTGAAGAAAGAGTGGGATCCAGGTGTGGGGCACAACTTCAGTCCCAGCACTTGAAAGCAGAGGCAGGGGAATCTCTGTGAGTTCCAGGGCAGCCTAGTCAACATAGCGAGTTCAAGACCAGGGCTACATAGTGAGACTCTGCCAACAGAGAGAGAGACAGAGACAGAGACAGAGACAGAGACGGAGAGTGAAGTGTGAACTAGAGCCCACAGACACTGGAAAGCCCCTGTAGATGGCCTTCCAGTGGAAATAAGGACTCTAAGAGAGAAGACAGGGTCCCGGAGTGGAGAACTGAGCTCATCTGTACACAAGAGGAGAGCACAGAACGCTTGCAAGNGCAGCCAGGGTTACAGAGCAGGTATCCTTTCTGCATCTGAACCACCAGTGTGATAGCCCCGCAAATATCAGACTCCACTCAGCATCTGACTTCCTGGCTCCAGCGCTGAGTGTGTGATCTCCTCCTTGAACCCCCATGAACACCTCAAACGTAGCACACCCTAAACTGAGCATCTTAGCATCCCTCTTCCAGGCTCTCTCCAATGCATGGGGAATGAGTCCTCAGCTCACCCTGGTACTTGACCCAGAAATCCAGGGAGATTTCTCTCCTACCTCCTTCCTCTAATACAATGGTCCTCAACCTTCCTAATGCTGTGACCCTTTAATACAGTTCCTCGTGTGCTGACCCCCAACCATAAAATTATTTTCNTTGCTACTTCATAACTGTAATTTGCTACTACTGCAATGAATTATAATGTAAATATCTGATATTTCCTATGGTCTTAGGTGACTCCTGTGAAAAGGTCATTCAGACCCCCCGAGGGGTCACAACCCACAGATTAA
The DNA here is from genome assembly GCA_001675575.1 of Neotoma lepida. Classification (NCBI taxonomy): domain Eukaryota; kingdom Metazoa; phylum Chordata; class Mammalia; order Rodentia; family Cricetidae; genus Neotoma; species Neotoma lepida. Next base: position 182,510 of record LZPO01075996.1, on the reverse strand, counting down.
GAAACACTGCTCTAATGTCGCCTCCCAGGTCACTCTGAAATCTGTCCTAGTGTTCAGTGACTATTACTGTTTTAACAAGTTGCTACACACTAAGCAGATTAGAACGCAACACAAACTTATTGCCTCATAGTTCTGAAGGTCAGAATTCCTAAAATCCAAGGTGTCCACAGAACTGTGTGCTTTTAGGGGGGCTCCTGAAAGGAGAATCTTTTTCCTGTCATCTTGAGCTTCTACAAGCCACCTCCGAGTTCTCCAGCTGGTGGCCTCTTCCTCTGTCTTCAAAGCCAGCAGTAAGGCAACCTCAAATATCTCTTTGATTCTGTCTTCCTGAGCTCACCGACATCAAGAGAGATGACTTCCCCATCTCTGGACCCTGTCTTTGCAAAGTCTCTTCTGCTTTGCAAGGGAACTGCAAAGGGGTTCCAGGGCTTAGAAATGATCCACTAGAGGGGACCATGGTCTTGCCTACCAAATACCTCAGCCTAACCTCATTGCCACCCCCGTGTCCCACCCAGAGTCACCGGTACATTCCCAATTGCACAGGAAATATTTGATGGGGGCTATAAAGAGAGAGAGCATCAAAGAAGGAAGGAGCAGGGACGAACGCTCTTCCTGTAGGCTTCCTGAGGAACAGGATGCCATTCTTTCTGTCTCCTACCCAGTCTGTCCCCTCTCCAAAGCCTTCTTAACCTTTCTCTCTTTCCACTCTTGATCTTGGCCACACAGCCAAGAACATCAGCTCTTGCTGATTCCTGTCTAGAACATTATCTACTTCTTTTTTTTTTCGAAGGAGGGTGGAGTTAAATTGGTCTCATTCTAAAGACCAGGATAACCTGAAGTTCACTATGTAGTCCAACCTTGCCTTGAACTCATGGTGGTCCTCCTGCCTCAGGCTCCCAGGTGCTGAGATGATAAGTATACACCACCAG